>CAUYSK010052547.1:0-10561 GCA_963575035.1 Avahi laniger
CTCCGGCCCCGCCCCCACGCCGGCCCCGCCCCGCGCCGCGCGGGGCCCTGGGAGGGGCGCAGCGTCCGGCGGCGTCGCGGGCGGCGGGCGGTGGGGCCGGGAGGGGCCGGGCGGACAAAGCCGCGGCTAATGAATGGGCGTCCGCCCGCGCCGTCCGTCGTGCGCAGCCGGGCGGGAGCCGCGCGCCCCGGGCCGGACGCCGAGGTGAGTGCGCGGCCGGCGCCGCCGCGCCCCGCCACCGCGTCCCCGTGTCCCGCGTCCCGCCGGGCGGACCGCGCCGGGCCGGGCCGCTATTGTCTGCGCGGGCCGGGCCTGGGCCGGGGTCCCCGCGGACGCCCGCCCGCTGACAGCTGGCGGCGGCCGCGCTGACAGGACACCCGAGTGGCCCGAAGTTGGCGCGGCCCGCGGCGGCCCCACGTGCCGGGCGGCTCCGGTAGGGCCGGGTCGGGGCCGCCCCCCCGCGTCAGCGCCGCTGAACCTCGGGGTCCGCGCGCCCTGTCACTCGCGGTCCGCTTCCAGGAAGAGATCGGCCGGCCGCGTCCGCCGGGGTTGCGACGCCGGGGAGGCGAGTTCAGCGCTGCGCGCGTGGAGCTTTGGGGCGAACGTGCGTGTTTCTGGGCTGGACCGTTCAGATTGCGTGAAGAAGGAAGAAACGTAAATTACAAATCACAATTCCCGGTGTGTTTGCACACCCGAGTGAGCGTGCACCGTTTTCATCTCCCCCTTTGTCCTTCCCGTGCGACCCACACCACCTCTCTTTCCTCAGAGAATCGCCCTCCTCGCCCCGGCTGCTCCGTGTGTGGGGAGATTGTCCCTGGACTCGTGCGCCCCTCGGGAAACTAGTCCCCGCCACGCTGGGCCGGCAGGAGAAGCGTCTGTGGGTGTCCTGGTGTTTGCAAAAAGGGAAGTTATTTGTTTTGAAGTTAGCGCTGATCGGATTAAGTGCATAGTTTTAGAAAATCTACTTTAGACCTTACAGTAAGTCCGGTCTGCTAAAGGAGGCACATCCTCGTGACTTTTTACATAGAAATATTAAGTTTTGATGTTTTCTCTGTGTGTGGTGATGGTAAAATTAAGAGACTAGGAAAAATTTAGTTGGAGTTTTTAAAAAAGTGCTGTGAAATTAAAGCCAAGTTTCGATTATGAGTTAATTTCATTTGCTAAACAAAGTTATCTTGCAAGAGCAAAGTTTACTGGAATTTGACTCCATAGTCTGAGGGTTTCCAGTGGGATGTTCATGCAAGGATGCACATTTCTGCGATCCTTAAACAGATTATATCTGCTTAGCATAACTTGCTTTTTCTCTGGAAAAGATGCAGCACAAGTTAAGAGACATTCTGTAAATCTTCAAAAAGTTTCAAAGGCTCAATCTTTTGGGCAGAGGACACCATTAATCTCCTATATTGAAGGAAAGTTAGTTCTCTTGATAGGTGGTTACAGTCCTCTTGCCCTTTGTTCTGGTTAATTCCTGAATAAGGTGGTTGATGTTTTTGGATGTGAAAATTATGTTCTTTAATGTCAGCCCCAACCCCCGCTCCCATGCATGGAGAGTAACTCAAGCTGTGTGAAGAATGCCCCAACACCTTGGAGAATGGCTTTAAGTAAATTATTAGGGGAGTTGATTGACTTCTGCGTATGTGCAAAGGAGCTGATATGCAATATTTATGTAGTGAAAGAAACGTGTGTGTTTTAGATCCCGGGTGGGCATAGAATTTGGAGTGAGGAGCACTGGGAAGTGGAGCCCTGGGAGCGTGAGGATCAGTAAGTGACCATGGTTGGGGCTGCCCTTCACTTTGTGCATTTTGTTCTTTGCTTGGCTTCAGCTACTTCGGTTTCTGCTTCTAGTCTGGTTCCCTTCTCCTTTGCTATGATGGTGGTTTTGCAAGGAGAGAGCAGGTAAAGCTGTTGGGCCCAGCTGGGCCAGGCCCCAGGGTAGAGACCAGGCTAGCTCTTCTTACCAACATTCCGTTTCCTTCTGTGTATTTCTGCACATAGCTGTTCAGAGAGTCAATGCCTGTCATTGCTTTCGATTTTCAAGTCATTTAAACCCTTAGGACCTGAGGATGCAGCCATAGGAATCCATAGTCTTGCTTACATCCCACTGCATAGGAAGTCAGGGTGCCTTCAGCCCGTAGCGTCCTTTTGCATCCTGGTTCTGGCCTTCTGCGTTAGTGTCTGGGTTACAGCACCTTGCTCTTGTCACGTCCTTCTGTGACCTGGCTTTCTCCATCCCAGTCTTCCCTACTCTTCTGCACCCCTCCTTTCAATGCCTTGTTTGTTCTTCGTTCTGGAATACCTCACATAGCTTCTTTGCTAATATTTGATATGCGCTTTTGGTGGTTCAAATTCTGGAAGGCATTGCTAAGAATAAAATAAAATCTTTCTTATTTCTGAGGCAGGGGCGTGGGAAGAATAGAGGTGATGAACTCTGCATGGAGCGTTCTTGAAGCTTCTGCTTGCTGGGGCAATGATGGTTTTTTAAAAAGGCCCTGGCCTTGGAGAACATAGTAGTTGCGGTGAGCATCGATGTAAATCAGAGAAAAAGGCCCAATAAATGCTCCAAGCAAAACTACTGGCAGATGAGGGCAGAGGTGATGCTCAGTTGTTCGAGAAATGTACTAGGGGAACCTCAGAGGGGGGGATGTTTGGGTCCAGGGGCAGCAGGACGGAGGCCCCCTGGGGGAAGAATCCTTGTGGTGCACAGACCTTGCCAGGCAGCGCAGCCTCCCTCTGCACAGCTGCCCACTTGTTGGTAAAGCCTCCTCCCCAGCTCATCAGGGATTGTTGTGGAGATTTGGCGGATATATAGTTTAAATGACATGCACTAAAAATGCTAGGCCCAGCACCTGACAAGGTGCATTCTCTCTGCTCCTGATCTCCCATTCTGGGCGAAGGATTTTCAGCAATTGCGGCCTGTGTCTTTTTTGCTGGGTAGAATAAAAACAGCTGATACTGGCTTGAGATTGGGGGTGGGGTTGGGCCCCTCCCCGCTGGCCCACCAGAATACTCTCTGTGTGGTTGCTGCAGCTGCCCATCATTGGTCTGAGTGGGAAGACCTGACCCCTTGGCCCTGTGGACCAGCGGGCCCTGGACTCGCTCTGTCCTCCTACCTCACGACCTCCACGGATATAAACCCCGAGGGGCTGGCTTCTCACCCAAAGCTCGCTCTGTGATCTCTGCTCCACCTGCTAGCGGCAGAGAGAGCGGGGTCTGGAGCTGTGTGCTGTGCGGGGAGAGCTCCGGTTACTATCACAGAAGCCACCTTCCTTATCCTGTAAGTGAAAGAGTCTTCCCAGAAGCTTTCAGCCACAGCTTCGATTTCAGGCCTGTTATTAGTGGGACTGCCCTGACCCCAAAGGAAAGGCTAGGTGTTGAGAGTACTGATGTTAAGGACAGGGGACCCAAAAAAGAGTGATCAGAACAACCCAAGCAGCCCTGGTATGTGACCCAGAACATTTCGGGGACAGAACAGGGACCAACTGACCTTAATGTGGTCTGTTTGCTTGCTTTGGAATGTGCTTTGTTTCCAAGGTAGCCTTATCAGGGTTTCTGGCCACATCTCATGGAAATAGCTCTGTTTCTAGGTTTCTGAAGTTTAACGCTTTGCAACTGTCTTTGGGTTTTGGCTTTGAGTTTCTGGTCTCAGCTTAGGCCGGGCCCGGATGATGGCTTTTCTCTGTATGGGTGCAGTGGCTCTTTCGGAATTGCTGGCTCTGAGGCAGTTGATGCTATTACAACCCCTAGGATGTGTTAGCTCAGCTCTGCACCCTCAGAATATGTTATTAAAGTTACTCTCAGGTGTAGACCAGATCTTAATTTGTATCCTCAGTGGGGGAAACTGCCATCTCCCCGATTGAACCAGGCCGGGAGTCTGACTTTAAGCTCTTTGTTCCCTGAGTGGACCTGACAGCTCGCTGAGAGCATGTGTGCTTTGAGTTAAAAACAAATATGCTTCAGTTTTTTGAAGGTTACATTATGAATTTTCTAACTTACAGAGAGTTGGCACTCCTCTGTGCCCTACCCTCAGATGGCACCACCATGACTACTCCCTGTCTGGTACTTGCCGGACCTTTTTTGAAGGAAACTGCAGATATGGGGACACTTTACCTCTAAGTGTCCCTTTGGGGCGTGTTCATGTGGGTGACGCGGTGTGTTTTGTGTTGTGCTGTTTTTGCAGCCTGTCCCTGGCAGACTGGGGGGACTGGTCACTGGCCCTTTAAACACACCCCTGTCCCGCATTTAGCGGGACATCTGGGGGCCACATGAACACCTGGCTCCTATAGCTTTCCACGTGGTATGTCTTGTTGGTACTTCCCAGAACTACAAGGCAGCAACATGTTGACTTCCTAATGCTGTTGTTTCTTCTTTCTTTTTCTGTTTCCCTCATTCATTACCTCGTAAAAAGACAGGACAGCCTGGTGTGGTGGTACCTGTAGTTCCCACCACTTCTTGGGAGGCTGAAGCAGGAGGATCACTTGAGCCCAGGAGTTGGAGGCTGCAGTGAGCTATGATTGTGCCACTGCACTCCAGCCTGGGCAACAGAGTGAGATCTGATCTCTTTGAAAAAAAAAAAAAGGACAAATGCTTGATTTTTTATTACTAACTTTGAGGAAAAGATGGTGTGATAGTCACTCCATCATGGCAGATGTTTTTATTTTTCCTCTTTCTTTGAATATCAAGGTGGGCTAATGGGTTTTTATTTATTCGGTAGATCATAATCTGTTTACATCTTCTGCTCTTGCTCTGTGATGGTCAAACATGACTGACTGGAGCTTCCATGCTGGCTCCCGTGTCCCTTTCACCCCGTGCATCACTGCTGGTGCACGTGGCTTCAGCCCAGCGCCCCAGCCTCACTTTACTTTCTTTTCCAGAAGAGAAGTGCCGTCAGCCGTTTCTCCAGAGCACTCTGGCTCCTTCTGGTGCAGAAAGGCAGTTCGACACCGAGATCTAGGCATTAGATGTGTTTGTTGCGTTTGTAGTGTTGCTTGTAGCCCTTTTGGTGGACAGAGCTAGGAAGTACACTTCTAAAACATTGCAAGTTCGTATGAATGTTATCAATACAAATTTAAAATTGTACAGTTTTAGTTAACTTCTTTGATTTTTAAAATTTACATCTTTTTCTTATCCTGAAAATCTTAATTCTTAATACCATTGGCATAATTATTTCTTTTATGCTAAAATAGTTCTTTTATGCTTTTAGATATAAAATCATTATGCTAAAATATACATAAAATGGGTTGTGAAATTATGGCATTACATTACGACTAATAAAACTGCTTAGCAAATTTTGTGATTTTTTTTTTCTTTGTCTTTAAATTCTTTTCGTCCTTAGTTATGTTCCACTTAGGACGAATAAAGGACTGTGCTTAAAATTTTTATCTTTATGTATAAAATAATATCGTGGTTCAAAGGTCCAAACTGTGTACACTATGTAAATGATGCCTTTCCTGTCTCCTTCACGCTTCTGGGCAACCATTTTTACTTCCGCTTTATCCTGCAAGAGTAGGCAGGCACACCCAGCACTCGTCTGCCCTCCTTTCAGGAAAGGCAGCACGCGTGTTCATACTGTTGGTGTGTTTTTTATGCGGTGCTCTGTGGCCGTGCCGGTCCTGCTGTGGAATGCTGCCGTGACTGGCGTGTGTTCTGTATTTGGTGAGGGCCGTCTTCGGTGTCTGCTCTGGTAGGGAGTGCTGGGTGCTAGAGTAGGTGGCGTTTTGGTGAGTGTTTCCAAATTCCCCTCCACGGGCTTGCACCCCTGTCAGCATCAGCAAAGGGTGTGACTGGTGTTACCAAGCATCTGGATTTTTGACAGGGTGAGAAATGGTATCTCGAAGTAGTTTTCATTTAATTTGCTTCAATCTGAATATGAAAATGAAAAAATATACTTTCCAAAATGGATAGATGAGGTAGTCAGAGCCTTGGAGATCATTAAATACAAGGCGATCGTTGCGTGAGCAAGACACCGAGTGTGGCTCACCACCGCAGCGTGAGAGCGGGAGCACCGCCCTCGGGAGCGCAGCTCTGGTACTTCTGCGTCATAGTAGCTGGGGAGGTGGTTTCCTTAAGTCTTTTTTTATTATTATTTTATGTTTTAAAGAGACGGGGTTTTGCTGTTGTCCTCCAGGCTGGACTCAAACTCCTGGGCTCAAGCAATCCTCCTGCCTCAGCCTCCCCAGTAGATGGGACTACAGGTGCACCATCGTGGCCGGCTGTTTCTTTAAGACTTTAGATAAAAACAACAGATTCTCCCACAAGTCAGAATTCAGGTCTTAAATGGAGAATATGCCATACATTTTACTGTTTCTAACCTATAGAAAGGCTCCTTCAATTGGCCACCCTTAATTTTAGGTTTGAAACTAAAAATATATAAAATAAATACCAGAAGATTTCTGTTCCAAATGCCTCCTTTCTACGTCTCTCCCCTCCCCGCCCCGTCTCTAGTCCTAATTTAGAATTGCCAGGCGCCCGCTGTTCTAAGTGGCGATATTTTCCCAATTGGTGTGGTGCGTCCCTGGCGTAAGGGTGGCGCTCTGGGAAAGAGCTGCGCAGGGCCGAGTGGGTGGGGCTCCCTTCTGTCCCGGCTGGGAGCAGCGGTGACTGGATCCGGAGGGATTCTGTGTTTTACTTGTCATTGATTACCCTGTTTTATATACATGCTGAGTGGTTGTATTTTTAAACTAATCTTGTTTGTTAGAGAATACAATCGGTACCATGGAACAATGCTGGCTCCAGATGTACTGTAAATAGTAGCCTTCATCTTTCAAGGCCGGGGTATCATCTCCAAAGTTTTGGGGTAGGTAGCAAAAACCAAATTGTTCTTCACATATACATAAAACTTTCAGAATCCCACAAGAGTGTATTCTTTTTGTGCTATGAAAACCAAAGTTAACTTGCTTTCTTTTTCTGAAATTGGTGCTGAAGTATTATAGTAGGAAACAATTGATTTTCTTTGGTAGTAAACTGCTAGAACAGATGACAGTATTTTTTAGATATACAAACATTATTGCTTTCTGTGATTATAAAATAACATGTGCAAAAAGAGTCAAGCAATAGAGAAATACATAAAATAGAAAGCAAAAGTCGCTTACAATTACCACAGTTAAATTGTAGATACCCTTCCAGATACACAGTTGCTCACGTGTGGGCGCACATTCATACCCAGCGCGGCCCTGGCCAGCCTGTCCCCCACCTGCGCAGCGAGGCTGTGTCCTGCTGGTGTGGCCTCAGCATCCTGTGAGCGACTCTTCCGACAGCCTCAGAGCACAGCATGGGAAGAGCTCAGGAGTGTATTGACAGATGTGTAGATGGTTTACAATTTTTTAACTTTTTTATGTGAGGTATAACACAGATGCAGAGAAATGCACATCTCAGTGAATGGCCACCTGGTGACACAGGCCAAGGTAACCACCACCCAGGTCCAGAGAGGGAAAATCACCTCTGTCTCTGCTGTTCCTCTCCAAGTTAACCGTTATGCGACTCCTGCCACTGTAGTTCATGTAAGTGGGATCACGTGCTGTGTGTTCTTTCGTGTCTAGCTTTTTTGTTCCGTATAATATTTGTTAAATATAGTGATAGCTTTCTTCATTCTCATTGCTATATGATATTCCATTGCTCACATGTATCACAATATGTATCTAATCATGAGCCAGTCTTCGGCCATACGAATACAGATTCTCCTTGATTTACGATGACGTTACAGCCCCATAAACCTGTCGTAAAGTTGAAAAATCATAAGTTGAACCATCATGGGTCAGGGACCGTCTGTACTGCTGTGAACATTTTTGTATTTGTCTCTTACTGCATGTATGCAAGCGTTTCTCTTGGGCGTATACCTGTGAACATTCGCCATAAACTGAATGTTTGTGTCTCCCGCTAAATTCATCTGTTGAAACCTGCCCCCCAGAGTGGTGATGTTAGGAGATGAGGGCGGCCCCCTCAAGAATGGGCTTAGTGCCCGGACAGCTGGAACCCTGCAGAGCTCTCTTGCCCCTTCCACCAGGTGAGGGCACAGCGAAAGGCACCGTCTGTGAACCAGAAGGCACACGGTCACTAGACACTGAGCATGCCAGCCCCTGGATCTTGGCTTTCGCAGCCTCCAGAACCGTGAGAAATAAATTTGTTTGTAAGCCGCCAAGTTGATGGTATTTTGTTTGAGCTGCCTAAATGGACAAAGACGTGGAACTGTGGCGCACTTGCGCGGGTGCAGTTCAGCTTTAGCAGGTAATGGCAAACTGCTTGCAATATGATTGTGCCGATCTGTTGCAGCTCTTCACACACACCCAGCATTGTCAGGTTAGCATTTGTGTGTGCGTGCGTGTGTCTAGCCGTTTTACAAGGTGAATATTGTTGGGGCTTTAATTTGCATTTCCTCGATTTTTAATGCAGTTGAGCACTTTTCCATGTGTTTATTGATGTTCGGATAGCTTCTTTGATGAAGTTCCTATTTAAGACTTTTGCCCTTTTTTCTAAATTCTTCTACTGTGAGGCTAGTTATTTTACTCTCTTAATGTTATTTCTTGAAGAACAGAGGTTTGTTTTTTTTTTTTTAATGAATTTTTAACTTTTAATGTGGCCTGATTTATCTATCTGCCTGCTATGGTTAGTCCTGTTTTGCCTTAAATCAAGGTTATATGGATATTTTCCTATATTACAGTCTTTATTATTTTGCCTTTAGCTCAACCATCCACCTGGAGTTGATTTGGGCCGGTGTGAGATTGAATTGTCCCAGCACTATTTTTTTAAAAGATCCTCCTTTTTCACTACTCTGCAGCATCACATCATAAAACATACGACGTGCGCAGACGTATCCGGGTCTGATTCTGTGGTTCCAGACTCCAGTCTGCCCTGGTCTGTCGAGGGGCCCCTGGCACCGATACCACAACACCTAGTCATGGTAGCTTTATCAGTTTTTAAAAGCCTTTTTTATTTTAAAGCTGTGGTCCCAAACCCCAAGCCATAGACCTGTACCGTCCGTGGCCTACTGGGGACCCAGCCTCATAGCACCCCCACCCCCACCCCCACCCAGGTCCGTGGAAAAATTGTCTTCCGTGAAACTCAGGAAGGGGCCCAGCAGGAGGTGAGTGCCAGTGAGCATGTTTACAGCCGCCCCCCCATCACCCGTAGCACCCTGAGAACTGGTCCCCAGTGCCCAAAGGTTGGGGACTGCTGTTTTAAAGTATAGCACAGATACAGAAACCGAATAAAATGTATAGCCTAATGAGTTATTAGAAGGTATTGTAAGGTGGACACATTTGTAACCATTGTTTGGATCAAGAAATAAAATTTTGCCTTCCACATGCCTGTTCCAGGTTCATCGCCCTCCCTCCCCACAAAAATTACCACCAACATTTTATGGAGTTATTTCCTTATTTTTCTTTATAGCTTTATGATTGAACTGAGCACCTCTAAATATTAAGTTTTGCCTGTTTTTTTTTAAATGACTTTTCAGTCTTAACCTACAGATTACATCACCCACCCCACCTCCCATGGAAGCTATTTGTTGGGGAAACTCAGTGGTTGGACTTGTGTTTCTCAGTCTAGATTTGCCGATTGCTTTCATCTGGTGAGGTTTAATGTGTTCCTCTACCCTCTAGTTTCCTATAAATTGTTAATTGGGTCTAGATCAGCAGTCCCCAACCTTTTTGGCACCGGGGACCAGTTTCATGGAAGACAGTTTTTCCATAGGGGTGGTGGAGCTCTGCGGCCCGGTCCCTAACAGGCCACAAACTGGTACTGGTCTGTGGCCCAAGGGTTGGGGACCACAGGTCTGGAGGCTTAATGAGATTCAGGTTTGGCGTCCAGTGAGACTCCTTTTGCAGGGTGCTGTGTTGTTCCATCAGGAAGCACCTGATGTCTGGGTGGTCCTCTCCTCTGATGTTGGCAGCCGTTGGTGCACATACCTGTTTGCGTTAGTTCATGAGAAGTGACAACATTGTGATGTTCTGGTTCAGTTACTGGTTCTTTGCTTATTAGATGGACTTCTATTAAAGAGAAACCTCTACTGTTTGGTGTTACAGTTCATGTAGGAAACTGAAGATAGATGCTTGGTTCTTTTTTTAATTTATTTTCAAAATTATGAATCATTTTATATCCTCCAAAGGTGATCAATTAAGGATTTTTATTTTGATATTATAAATTCATAAATTTAAACATATTTAATATGTTAAATTGTCCCATCTTTGGACAGTTTGAGCCTCTACAACTTGGTGCCTAGATCCTTTTGACACAATTTTAGTGGTCTTTCAGAGGTGCTTTGTTATCTGGTATGCCAAGATGTTCTAGGCTCATCTTGTATTCTTCCTGCCCCAGACCTGGAGTAAGCCATTTCTTCAGCCTTGGGTTTTTTTTTTTAAGAGACAGAGTCTTGCTCTGTTGCCTGGGCTAGAATGCAGTGGCGTCTCACAACTCACTGCAGTCTCCAACCCCTGGGCTCAGGCAGTCCTCCTGCCTTATTCTCCCGAGTAGCTGGGGACTACAGGTGCATGCTACCACACCTGGCTCATTTTTCTGTTCTGTTCTGTCTTTCTTTCTTTTTCTTTTTTTTTTTTTGGGGGGGGGGGAC
>CAUYSK010052553.1:0-112713 GCA_963575035.1 Avahi laniger
AGCAAGAAACCCATTTCACCTGCTAAGATACACATAAACCGAAAGTAGAGCTAGAAAAATATATTCCATGCAAATGAAAACCAAGAAAAGAGCAGGAGTAGCTATACTTTTATTAGATAAAATATATTTCAATACAAAAACTGTAAAAACAAAGAAGGCCATTACATAACGGTAAAGGGGTTAATTCAGCAAAAGGTTATAACAGCTCTAAATATATATGCACCCAACACTGCAGGACCCACACATACAAAGCAAATATTATCAGACTTAAAGAAAGGTAGACCCCAGTACAGCAATCATTGGAGGACTCAACACTCCACTTCCAGCATTGGACAGATAATCCAGACAAAAATCAACAAAGACACATTGAACTTATTCTGCACTGTAGAACCAATGAACCTAATAGATACTTACAGAACGTTTCATGCAACAATTGCTGAATATACGTTCTTCTCCTCAGCTCCTGGTTCACTCTCAAGGATAGATTATAATTAAGGCCACAAAACAAGTTGTAAAAAATTAAAAAAAAAATAGAAATTATATCAAGTATTTTCTCTGACCACAATGGAATAAAACTAGAAATTAATAATAATAGGAGCATTGGAAACTATGCAAGCATGTGGAAATTAAACAGTATGCTCCTGAATGACCAGTGGGTCAATGAAGAGATTAAGAAGGAAATTTAAAAATTTTCTCAAAACAAATGAAAATAAAAACATAACATATCAAAACTTATGGAATACAGTCAAAGCAGTACTAAGGAAAGTTTATAACACAAATGTCTACATTAGAAAAACTTTAAATTAAAAAACTAATGATTCATATCAAAGAACTAGAAATATAAGTAAACCAAACACAAAATTAGTAGAAGAAATCAAGTTTAGAGCAGAAATAAATAAAATTGAAAACAAAAAAAACTATAGAAAAAAATCAATGAAATGAACAGTTGATTTTTTTTGAAAAGGTAAACAAAATTGACACACCTTTAGCCCAGTCTAACTAGGAAAAAAAAAAAGAGAAGATCCAAAAAATAAAACCAGAGAAAAAGGAGACATTACAACTAATCCTGCAGAAATCCAAAGGACCCTTAGGGACTACTATGAGAAACTATATGTCAATACATTGGAAAACCTAGAAGATATGGAAAAATTCCTAGACACACACAGCCTACCAAGATTGAACCAAGAAGAAATCCAAAACTTGAATAAACTGATAACAATTAATGAGACAGAAGCAGTAACAAAATGTCTCCCATTAAAGAAAAGTCCAGGACTCAAGCTTCACTATTAATAATACATATACTTCTTAAACTATTACAAAAAGTTGAGGAAGAGGGAATACTCCCAAACTCATTCTATGAGGTCTATATCATCCTAAGACCAAACCTAGACGAAGACATAACAAAGTAAGAAAACTATAGGTTGATATCTATGATGAACTTAGATGCAAATTTCTCAAGAAAATACTAACACAGTGAATTCAACAACACATTTAAAAGATAATTCACGCCAGCTAATATCATTGGTCTACCATCCATTTTGGGTAATTTGCATTTAAAGAGTGACATACATGTTAAGGTTCCTTTTATGGACATCCAATTGCTCTAGTACCAGTTGTTAAAAATATTATCATATCTCCATTGAATGACCTTTGACAAAAATAAATTGAGCACATTTGTGTTGTCCTATATCTATGATCTATAATTTGTTCCATTGTCTATGCATTATATCCTTTCTCCAATTCCACACTGTTTTAGTTACTAAAAGTTATTATTAGTCTTGAAATTGAGTAGTTTGTGTCCTCCAACTTTGTACTGTGTTTTCAGAATTATTTTGTTTATTCCAGTTGCTTTGCCTTTCCATATAAATTTCAGGATCACCTTATTAATATCTATAAAAATTCTTGTTGGGGACTTTTATTAGGATTAGGTTAAATCTGTAGACCAAACTGGAGAAAATTGGCATCTTAATATTTAGTCTTCTAATCCATGAACACAATATGTCTCCTATATTACAGTATATGTATTATAAATTTGATTTCTTTTATCAATGTTCTATAGTACTAGCAAGCTTTATTTGAACTAACCAAACACTGGAAACAATACAAACACCCATCAATGGTGAATGAGTAAACAAATTTTGGTATAATCATATCATGGGGTACTACTACTCAACAACAAAAAGAATGAACTATTGATACATAGAACATATCTGACTTTCAAAATAATTATATTGAGTGAAGGAAGCCAGTCAGAAAAGAACACATTCTGTTTGATTTCATTTATTTGAAACTCTAGAAAATGTAAGCTAATCAATAGTGACAGAAAGCAGATCAATGGTTTTCAGGAGATAACGGTAAGCAGTAAAGTGCAGAATGGAAAATTTACAAAGGGGCACAAGTAAACTTTTGGCAGTGATGGATATGTTCACTCTTATTGTAGCGATTGTTTCATGGATGTATAAATAGGTCAAAACTGACCCAACTGTATACTTTAAATGCTAACAGTTTATCATATAGTAATTGTAACTCAATAAAGTTTTTTAAACTTAAATTTGATTCTAGATATTTAATAATATATTAATAGCCACTATATCACCTGTTCCATATTTCCCCCAAAAAAATAAATTTGGAGATTTCATGTAGATATCAATATATGAAACTCTAGTCACTCTATCAAGACAAGTTCTTATTTTAAGGTCTATCTTTTTCTGAATATACTCCAATAGCAAAGTAACCACATAATCATACAAATATAACTAAGCACTTATGTAAGTTAAAGGGGTATTTTTTTGCCCCTGGAAGTCATAAATTGTAATGATACATTGCATTAGGCAAATACAATTTGGAAGAACAGACAGTGCCCCATTCAGAGTGGTTACTTAGGACATTATAATGAGAGTGTCAGATTTGTCACAGCATATAGGAGGCACGATGCTTAAATACAATGGAAAGGCCATTAATGTAGAAAGGTTTTAAAACTGTCATCAGATCCATTAGAGTTGATACCAGTATTTTACATAAAAATTGCCTGCTGTGAGGGTAAGGTATCTGAGATCAGATCATTTGAAGAAAATCAAATCGGATTTATGGCTGCTAGATGATGTGGCTGTTAAAAGGACAGATATAAATATAAATGAACAGAAGCTTGATGCATTGAAAGCAGAAATGTCAAGAGAAGCACTTCCTTAAAATATAGGCTGATTCTTTGGTTAGGAGCCAAAACAAGATGGAGATTTGTTTTTCAGAATAGACCTGGGGATAATACTTTTTGTCTACAATGGAAAAATACTCATCAATATGTTCATATACTCTCGGCTCAGCTAAGTAATCCAATCAAGTAAATCATCAAAGCGACCTTTGTTCTCTTCTTTCTTAAATCTTAACATGGAAAATGCCACTAGAAGTTGTTTAAACTTTAGTGTCTCAGTGGTAGGCTTCAAAATCAATATTAGGGTTTTCTGCCCATATTCTGACATTGACTAAGGTGTGTACTTGGATAAAGACCCAATATAAACAGATTAGTGCACAATGCTCTTCAATTTTTAATAATGAGGATGCTATCAGGATGGCTTATGTCTAATGCAAAAGTATACACATCTGGTTTCAGTCTGGAAAGAATTGGCTTTTCAGAGTTCTGAAATGAATATTATCTTGGTAGTAATGTTCAGTATTAGCAGAATTGTTAGCGGTTTCTCTGAGGTGACTACATTTCTGTGCTTAAAGAATGAGAGACATTTCATAAGGAGGCAACTGAAGGAAGAAGAAACTTCTGCCTAATGGGTTAGCAGGACAGGATTTCAATACATTTATGGCAGGAGTGTGGTCCAATCTGGGTAATTCTTGAGTCGTCGTTATCACTTACTTGAAATTGCTCTCAGACATCTTCTGAGGGTAGCATTACTAACCAGAATGAAGACAAAATCCTATGAAGAGCTCTAGGATCCTCACCTAGACAGCTGGAATCTGAATGTCAAACCTGTGAAAATGGAATTACAATAGAATTAGAAAGGAGTGTGACAGGAAAACATTCTTGACTAAAAGAGCAATGCTGTTGGGTTTCAAAAGGCCCAAAAATCAACCAACCTATGTCTTCTTGTCCCTATACTTTCTCCTCAATTAATAATGCTGGCAGTTGGTGGGATGGCTCAAGAGTGGTCCCCTCATCTTGCAGTAGCACAGTGCCTGCATCCCCTGTGCCTCTCTCCAACCTTGTGGTCATGGATGTTGCATACATGATTCATACTTAATCACACTTAACTCTGTATTTATACAACATAGTAATCATATGAGGAGATTTCTCAGAGGCATTCAAGCCACACAGCATATCAAAATGTTTATCACTGAGAAAAAGACCCTACATAGGTTTTTTTCCTTCTATTCTACTTTACGTCATTTTCAGAATATGTCAAATGAGCCAGTATTTATTTTTAGAAGAGGAAAAGTTAAAGTAAACTTTAAAGTAGAGCAGATTTCAACTCAGAGAACGGTAAATTTTTAGATTAATGACATAAAACTAGCAAAGTAGCTAATCAAAGGGAAATTTTTAAAAAGACATTATGCATCTTTTGTAAGACTATTTACGTACACACTGAAGCAACCTAGGAAGAGGGATGAGCTACCATCTGACTAATTGCTGCAGACTTCCAGGAAACATCTCCAGTTTCTATCATTGTTTCCTGATTCATTACTTCATGTAAATCAAATTTTTTTTACATCACATTCCTTTAAAAGAATGAAATCTAGATCTCAGTTTATAACATTGTTTGCTGCAGACTATCAGTTTGGCTTTTGTGGTCATTCTTGGGAACAGCCCGATGAGCCAGCTGGTATTAGTATGAAATAGTGCACACTAATGAGACCGCAAAATCCTCCTGATAGGTCTTAATTCTTCCTCTTAATTCTGTTTTGTGGTCTATAAACCATTTTGAACATATGCTACTTTGGGAATTAAATTGGAAATACTCCATACAAACTATTTTTAATTTGACATTTTATGTTGGGAAATTGCTGTGGGCCATTTGTTAATATCTTCTTATTTTATTAGTATTACACAATTTTTAGATTCAGGTGGTCATTAAGGGTACCAAATAAATTATGAACCATTATTATTTTGATTCTGATGGTGAAATAAGATGTAACTCTTGTTCTATGTTAATGTTTAGTTCATATTAGGACTACTTTGGTTTTGCACACACAGACTATGTGTGTTTGTGTTTACATGTTTTGGAATAGTGGATAACATATAATTGTATCAGTTTCTTTTGTTATTTTGTTTTAATTCTCTTTATTCTCTTATTATTGTCCTTTAATGCCTATTTATCATCATCTTTAGTCATCAAAACCTCAAATGATGCACACATTAATTAGGAATGAAAACTTCTTTTGATTTTCTCAATAAAAATATCTTCTAAAAATGTTACAAAAATGAAAACTTCCTGTATTTTACATTTTGCTAAATTTTTCAGTATCTTATAGCCATTTGCAAATGTATTCTTTTGCAAAAGCTGAAAGTACTTTAAATTTTTTAAAAAATAAAACACCTGTTTTGGGTCCAATTATGAATTACAGAGAATTATCATTCCTAATTACTAAATAACTACAAAATTCCCATTTAAGTCAAATCAACTATACTTGAAAATAAACCTAGAATTTAAATGCTATCATCATTTATAATTTATTCTGCTTCTGCACACAAAAATACGGCTCAATTCAAAAGCAAGCCTTGGGTAAGATGTGTGCTTTGCAAATTTTGCTGGGTGGTTTTAACACAGATGACACCACATTTTGAAAAACTTAATGGGAAGCAGGGTTTTTTTTTCTTAAAGCACATTTTGAAAATTAATCGTAACTTATGCTTGATAGCTTCATCTCCCACCTCAAGAAAAGACAACCTATAATGATTCTAAACATATTTTAATGTTATCATTTAAATCTTCTAGAAAACCCCAACATGAAGCCATATTTGATAATTTTTAAGCATCAAATAACTACTCACTTTTAATTCAAAAGAAAATCATAATTAGATTTCAAAGACTGAAGCAGATAGTATCTACTACTCACACGTGAATAGAATCAATGACTCGAAGAAATCCAATGCTAATTTCTCAGGCAAAATTACTGAGGGTATGACTTTTAGACCTCAAAGGCAGTTAATGTTCTCTTGGGAAAGACTAAAGTCTCCTAGCATCAATCTTTAATTTGTAGGCATATTTTAGTTTCCTCCTGGATACTACCAATCAGTACTCTCTCAATGTGGGGAGCATTATGTTGATTTGGAGAGAAGACATTTCAGACATTAATTCATTCCATGTATCATTATAATGATTACATATTTCTTTAAAAAGGCATTTAACTATATTGAGAGCAACATGAGATGCTATAAAGTCTTCTAAAAGAAGAAACCAATAGCCACCTTTTTAAACTCTGTTTTGTTAACCAAGCCTCCTTCTGTAGGTCGTTTTAGACATGTTTGTTTACTGCTACTTAAAATAAGGTCACTCATAAACTTGCTGATTATAGGAAATTCTCTTACTCTAAAAATTGCCTGATATAGCACATATTCTGACAAAAGCACACATTGCAGTATTGATTTATAGAGGAATATGACAATAGTTCGGGTTAGGTAGATGGCAAGGTTTAGCACTCCCTTAAGAGTCTGTGTGCACGTAATGATTTACAGTCAGTTGAGTACATTTTGAATTAAACCGTGTCTGCATCAACAACAAAACCATAAATTTCTGTGTTGTGATTTTTTTTTCCAGCTTATATGTACCTTTATTTTTGCATTTTCCCATGTAAGGTAGTATTGGTTCAGAGCCCACAAAAAAGGTACGGAATCTCTGGGCCTGTTGCGGGAATCAGAATAAACCTAGAAACACTCACTAATCCTTGGCAGGGATTAAAAAATCCCCTCTGCCTTGTTCTTGATGTATGCATCTGGGAGGGAGTAGCTCAGTTATATACACCTCATGTCCAGCTATTTCTCTAATAGTAAAGAGATTGTTCAAACACAGATTTTGGAATTTGAAGAACTATTTTTGAGTTCTGGCATTGTCATTCATTAAGGATGTGACTTTGGGAAAGTCACTAATATCTTTAGATCTCAGTGATATCCCCCCTGAGAATGGAGTTAATGATTGTGTCAAAGTCTTGGCATACGTAGGACAAATTGAGGAAACAATACATGTAAGGAAATTAGTTGCTGGCACACAATGTTCAGGAAATATTGCTGTTATCATTATTTCTGAAAGTCATAATTTTTGTCAGCTTTATTACAGTAGCATTCACCAATTCATTTTTATAATGTATACAGTAGCATAACCATGACCACAGTCATGAAATAGAACATTTCCATCATCATAAATGCTTCCCACATAGAGTCACAGACTCTTGAGACTTAACGAAAATTTTGTGGCATCTAGTCTGATTTATTTATCAATGAAAAAACTAAGGTCTTCTGAGGTGCAGAAAATTTCCCAAGCTCACTTGCCTCAGCAGTGTCAAAGTCTCTTAAACATTTCTTTCCCTTGGACTCAGTTCTCTACTGCTTCACCACACTGGCTCTTTTCTGGTCAAAAGTTCTCTGTGTATTCCAGCAGGCCACTAGGCAGAGCAGAGAAGTTTCCAACGAAGGCTAGAAATCCTATGGAGCTGTCCAAAGAAACAGCATAATACGTGGGCAAAGCACCAGTCAGCAACAAAAACTGCCCTCTTCCAAAATTTCAGCCCTGGAGAGCTTACTTGGTCTTTCAATCTGGAAACATCTATAAAATTTTCTTTATCATTAGAGTTCAGAAATTTCTATAGTGTATCCAAAGGACAACATATTTAAGCGGAATTAGTATGCGCATTAAACAAATTATGAAATTTCAGAGTGGGGTGGATGTACAATAAAATAAGAAGATTTTTTTAAAACTCAAATTCTGTTGTTCTTGGGAGGATCTAATGTTTCTTTGCTGTCAGACCTTGGCTTATTTTATGACAAGTTATAATGATCTTTTTTCTTAGCTCTGATTGGGCTTTTTAAGCATTGTAGAGCTTGTCTTCAGAATGACAGAATTTCAACAGGGCTGTTTCTTTTAAGATAAAAGGGCAGGTCTCATACTCCCTACCATCTGTTTCTCAATAGCCTGAGTGAGAGAAATAATATCTACATATAGTAGATAAAAATAGTGGCTTTTAAACATTTTATCGTATACCTTCTAAAACAGTTCTGAAAAACTATGAATGATATTATACATTTTAAATTGACATCCAAAATTTTCCAACATTTTAACATTAAATAGTTTCAAGGAATGTATAGGAGCTATTTTTTAAAAAATATTAACATTTTAAGATAAAACTGAAATCACTATTTCAAACATTTTCAATGTACTCTGTCACTGTGATTTGATACCCACCATCACCCCTTACAGGAAAAAAGGAACAAGGTATCCTTTAGAAACTTGACATCATTCCTTTTTTATCGTGTTCTTGTTTTTCCATTCTATCTCACCATGTAATCTTTTTGCTACAAAATATATCCTATGTTATTAAAATCATTTCTAGATCTCTCTATAATACTTAATGGCATCAAACACACATATAAATAAATATGAATTTGTGTATCATTTTCTATGTTCATCTGTGTTGACCAAGGAAAAAGAAATTTATTAAAAATTTTGATAAGTAATCATTAAGTTCAGTAAGTAAAATATTATTAAGAATGCATTTCTTATTGAAATAGATGATGCTCTTATTTTGTTTAATTAGTTTTTATACCCGCTTTGAAAATAAAACAGAGTTCATGCATGTTCTCACTCACATGTAGAAGCTAAAAAAGTTGATTTCATAGAAATAGATAGTTGAATGGTGGTTACTAAAGACTGAGAAGGGTGAGGGTCTAGGGATTAGAGAAAGATTGGTCAAGATACAAAATTGCAGGTAGACAGAAGGAATAAATTCTGTCATTCTGTAACACTGTAGGGTGACTATACTTAACAATAATTTATTGTATAATATCAAGTAGCTATACGAAAGGATTTTGAAAGTTCCCAAAACAAAGAAATAAATGTTTGTGGTGGGGATATGCTAATTACCCAGATTTGATCATTATACATTGTACACATATATCAAAGTATCACTCCGTACCCCATAAATATGTACAATTATTACATGCCCATTAAAAATAATACATAATGAATGAATTAATTTTAAAAAATAAAACTGGGTTCAGGATCAATTTTATTCCCATTTTTTTTAGACATGAATTGAGATAACTGGTTCTCATATGTAAATATTAATAGATTGGAATGAAAAGAATTTTGTTATGGCAATGAAACTCAATTCATTGAACTCCTTTCAAGTTATAAGACAAAAATCACAAATTGGTTTCTTATTAAAATAAATCTATAATGATCTGATTGGTAGTTTACTTCTTCCTCCAATTTTATTGAAAGTAAAGAATTAGAACTCTCCTTGATTGACAATATAAATTATTTCCCAGTTATTACTATCAATTAAATTATTACTTTCCTTAGATCTTCACCCACAGGTAAGGAATAAATGTAAAATTCTCTTTCTGTAAAATCTGTGAATTTCTTTTGTAAAATAGGAGAAAGGCAATCATGAAAGAGAAATTAGTGAAAGAGAATGGTTGGAAGCCTCTAACATGATTGGCCACTAGAAAATTATCAGGCAAATCAATTCTAGGAAACTACACATATGGCAGTTGAATATTTGGAAATAAATTTTCTTAAAACTATTCATGCCAGAGTGCCTGATGGAAAGTCTGCACGAATCCTCAGGGGAAAGCATATTCCAGTGTGAAGACCACTGAAGTAAGAAATGTAAGAGTAATTTTATCTATGAAAGATTTTTTTCTTATGTTGCATTTTAGACCTTCATTAAATTGTATCATCAGAAGTCTACATGCTTCCTTAGAACGATCCTCACTGAGATATAATATATTCTTGATATTTTTGAAGGCAAAAGAGTAGAAAAATTCCTTAACTAAGAATAAGATTAATTCAAAACTGTACTTGTGGGCCAATAGAAAAAAAATTATTCAAAGGTAACTTCAGGATTTCCAGTTTCTGGACCAACACATAAGGAGCTTAGAAGTTGCCACTCCCTCTTTATAACAAATGAAAAGCTGGACAAACTGAAAACTGAATATCCTTTAAATCCATCAGAGAAGTGTGATCACACAACAAAGTCCCCAGAATTAGAGAAATAGGCAATACATAGACTCACAACTTCTTATAGCAAAAATCTTCACAGGAAACTGTATCAGAGTAAGAAAACCTGAACTTTAATTGACAAATCACTGGAGGCTCAGAGTGGACAACTCCGAGAATTAAAGACTCCAGGAGAAGTGATATCAGCAAGATGGCAGAATAGGACATCCCAAATTTCACTACCCTAACAGAAAATTCAAGTAGCAGCTATTCGTGGACAAGAATATCTTGGTGAAAACTCCACAACTTGGGAATAAGCCCAAGACACCTGTGTGGAACACCAAACTGAATAAACAGCACATTACCAAGGTAAGAGAAATTGTCTCATTTTGACTACATTACCCCCCTTCTCATCCCCCAAAGTCAGTATAGCATCACACAGAGAGGATTCTCCAGGGCTCGTGATTTTTACAGTGAAAAAATGAGAACTGGAAGTGGACATTCAGCTTCCCTAGCATTCCAAGATACTTCATAGGACCCCACTTCAGTGTTACCACATGGGGAACGTGGGCGGTAACATCATGGCTAGACCACCTGAGATCCGGTAGTAACAAAGCAAGGAGGAGGAGCCCACAGTGACCAATGTACAGATCTTTTTGACAGTTCTGTGTACCTTCCAGAAGGGGTGCCCAATTAGAGGTAACAACACAGCTCACACACAAAGGCAAGTTGATTGCTCCCAGAAGTGGTGGGAAGTTCTACCTGGCTTGAATTCCTAGATGGCCATCCTCCAGGCCCCACCTAAGACTCTACCCTGAGATCTCACCCAGAGAGGGAGAAAGCTCCCACAGTACATTTCAACAAAGTGCAAGGACCCTGCAACTCCTACAACACCCATGAGTTTAAATAGCACTCAGCTCAACCTCAAAACCTACCCTCAAGCCTCACCCATGTAGTGAGGCAAACCTCAATCATGCATTTCTAATGAGGAGAGCAGCTGGTCCCATCCATCCTGGGCAGCTACTCTACCTAACTTTGGGGGCCTTTCTAGAAGCCTGTCCTAATGTAGAACTCAAAAGGAAGTACCACCTACCCAGGAAATACACCCTGTTGTGGCCCAGCCTAACCAGAAGCTATTGCAGTTCCCATCTGGTAGCTCTGTCTGATTGCAATTGCTTCTGTTCACCTATGTGCCCTACCCAAATTCATAGCAAAGACAATAGCCCAGCCATCTAGAGAACATGAAAGCAAGCTCTGCCTGTCCAGTGTCATTACTAGCTGGCCCATCCAGAATCAAAGAATAGATTAAATAGTGAAGATCTGTCTCTGACAGAGATGACCTATAAAGCCAGAAGTGGTGTCTGTGTCCTGATATGCACTGACGGAAAAACAAGGACACAAGGATTACAAAGACTCAGAAAGTCATGATACATGCAAAAGAAACCAAGAAACTCCAAGAATAAATCCTAAGGAAACAGAGGTCTGTGAAATAATAAAGAATTTAAGATAATTATCTTAAAGGAGTTTAGTGAACTATAAAAAAATAAACACATAAAAATTAAATAAAATTTGGAAAACAATACATGAGGAAAATTAAAGGTTTGACAAAGAAATAGAAATGATAAAAAAATAGAAATTATAAACATAAATAATGCAATAACTGACCTGAAAAACTACAATAGGAAGAAGCTTCAACAGCAGGCTCAATCAATCTGAAGAAAAAACAGTGAGCATGAAGATAGAACATTTGAAATTATCCAATCAGAGGCACAGAAAGAAAAAAGAATCAGAAAGAATGAAGAAAGCCTACAGGAGTTATGACACACCATAAAGAGACCTTATCGTTGCATAACAGAAATTCCAGAAGGAAAAGAGAGAGAACATGGCCAAAAGGCATATTTAAAGAAATAATGGCTGAAAGTTTTCCTAATCTGGGGAAAGACACCAATATCCAAGTATAGGAAATGCAGAGGCCTCCAATCAAATTCAACTAAAGGAAAAGTTTACTAAGATACATAATAATTGAATTATAAAAAAAACCAAAGGCCAAGAAAAAAATTCTGAGAGCAAAAAGAGATAAAAATTCATCACATACGAATGAGTTCTAATACAACTGTCAGCAGATTTCTCAGCAGAAAGCATGCAGGCCAGGAAAGAGATGAAGGTGTATTCAAGTGCTGAAGTGAAAAAATCTGCCAATCAAAAATATTTTATCCAGAAGATTTGTTTGTAAGAAATAAGAGATAAATAAAAATAAATAAAAGAAATTTATCATCGATAGGCTTACTTTACAAGAATTAATAAAGGAAATGATTTAAACTGAAAAAAAATGATCATTGATTAATAACAAAACTTATGAAAGCACAAAATGGTGCAAGTAATACATAGCCATATTCAGAATACTCTAAGACTTTAATGGTGGTGGGTAAGCAATTTTATCTCCAGCAAAAGGATTAAAAGATAAAATTATTAATAACAACTTTAGCTAAAATAAAGTTTCAAGGGATATATATATATAATATAAAATTATGTAAATTCTGACATAAAAAATGTAGTAAGGGGTAAAAGTGTAGGATTGTTGTGCACAGTCTAAGTTGTTATCAGTTTGAAATAAACTGTCATAAGTACAAGATGTTTTATGTAAGCCTCATGGTAACCACAAAGCAAAAATCTATAGTAGATGTACAAAACAAATTAGAAAAGACTCAAAGCATACCACTATAGAAAACCATCAAACCACAAATGAAAACAGTAAGAGATAAAGAAAGAAACAAAGTATCTATAAAAAAAAGAAAGACAATGATCAGAATGACAATATTAAGTCCTTATCTATCAATAATTACCTTGAATGTAAATAGATTAAATTCTCCAATAAAAAGATAATGACAGAATAGATTTAAAAAAATCAAGACCCAACTACATGCTGCCTACAAGAACCTTAGTTCACATTTAAGGACACACATAGATGGAAAGTGAAGGGACGGCAAAAGATATCGCACACAAATGGGAACCAAAAGAGAGCAAGGGTACCTATACTTATATCAGACGAAATAAACTTTAAGTCAAAAACTATAAAAAGGGACAAAGAAAGATGTTACAGAATGACAAAAGAGCCAATTTACCAAGAGCATATAACAAGTATAAATATATATGCACCCAACATCAGAGCATTTAAATATATAAAGCAAATTATTAAAGGAGCTGAAGAAAGAAGTAGATTGCAATACAATCATATAGGAGACTTCAGTGGCCCACTTTCAACAATAGACAGATCATCTAGACAGAAAAACATTGAGTAAACATTGACTTAACACTTTAGACTGTACCCTAAAAGGCATACACAGAACATTCCATCCAACAGCAACAGGATATACATTTTCTCAGTCACGCGTCAAAAATTTACTTCTGCTTTTGTATTTATTATTTCTTTCCTTCTGCTAACTTGGGGCTTAATTTGTTCTTTTTCTGTTTTCTTGAGACTTTAAGTTGTTTATGTGATATCTTTCTCTTTTTTTGATATAGTCATTTATTACTGTAAACTCTCCTCTTAAAATTGTATTTCTGTGTTCCATAAGTTTTAGTATATCATATTTCCATTTTCATATGTCTCAAGATATTTTTAAATACACCTTTTAACTTCTTCATTGACCCATTGGTTGTTCAAGAGCATGTTGTTTTATTTCCATGTATTTGTGAATTTCCCTGAATTCTTCCCATTACTGATTTCTCTGTACTTTCCATTTAATTTTGTGGTGAACCTAAAGCAGCTTTTAAAAAATAGAATATTAATTTAAAAAATAAAGATACCTTAAGCATTTGCTGTAAAGTTATTGAAAAAATTTTATTATGCTTCATTCATTAAAGTCTCTTGCATTGAATTCTTAACAGTCATTTGCACTATAGAAAGTTTATCAATATTCAATAATTAATATATTTTATTCTATTGTGTAAAAAGGATTATATAACATTCTCTGATTCTAATTTTTCCTTGATTGTTAGAATGTTCAGAGTCAAATTTAATGTTAATTCACTGTCTATATTTCTTAGCTATAAAATATGCTTCCTTTTCCTTCCTTATGATTTTATATTTATAACTTTTTCAACAATCTTATTATATATATGCACTTTATTTAAATCACCTGGGTCTTTTTTTTTCTTTTAAAGTTTAGCGTATAAATAAGAGTATAAATGGATTAAAATATAAATAATTAAAATACTCAAAATCTAGCTATGTAGCTAGGAAGGCTAAAATTTGTTTTCACGACAGTTACTTTTTCTTACGAAACTTGTAATTTATCTTGTTTGTCAAATCGTTACATATAGCTTCCAAATGCTTGTTAGATAAGTAGGAGGTCCAGCCCTCCATATTAGTGGGTTTCACATACTACAAATATTGTATTTTTGATTTACACTTGGTTACATCCATAGATGAGGAGCCCATGTTTACAAAGGGCTGACAGTACCTCAATTATAGAGTTGGGGAGTCCGAGGTGGGAGAATTGTTCGAGGTCAAAAGTTTGAGACCAGCCTCAGCAACACAGCAAGACCCATCTCTACAAAAAATAGAAAAAAAAATTGGCCAGATGTGGTGGTGTATGCCCGTGGTCCCAGCTACTTAGAAGGCTAAGGAGGGAGGATTGCTTGAGCTCAGGAGTTTGAGGTTGCAGTGAGCTATGATAATGTCACCATACTCCAACCTGGGCAACAGAGCAACACCTTGTCTCAAAAAAAAAAAATCATAGAGTTGTTGCTGTTCTGTAAGTTAACGGCATATCTACCCATGGTAACAAACAGCTATTGGTATCCAATTGGAGCAGTTACCAGAACTGCTGACAACAGAAGTAACCACAGCTAGAAACAGCAGTGGTAAAGAGACAACATTGTCTTGCTTCTGTTTCCCATCAATATTGAAAGAAAAGACCTGTCGCCTTTGTCTAATTCACATGGGAGTAAAGGTATGATGTCATAATCTCTGGCATTATCCTACATTGAGAATATATCATAATTTATTGCTTAAAAAATAGGTGAACTTGAAGACTCAAAAGCCAAGGGTAGAGTCTTGAGTCAATTATGCCAACCTAATTAATGAGTTCTCAAATTCCAGGCTCTACCTAAAATACAGACTGTGGGTCATTCTAAATTCAATCACCCATTTTTCTAGTGTATTATCAGATTTTTAAATGGTTACTAATCACCTGAATTGGCAAGCAATAATTATCACATTTATTAGAGTTCTAGTTGTGCCTCTAACATGAAAGACAGATGTTTATACAATATATTGGGTAAAACTCTATTCCCTAATTGCAACTTTATGGGGGAAAATATTTTAAATTTTAGTTAGTATAAGAAAACTGAAGATTTTGAATTTAGTCATACTTGTGAAACTTATATTATTTTTTATTGATAGATTACTCTGGGTGGCAAGTCATTAAAGGTCTGATTTCAAACAACAGAGGATTATAATTTACAATACAGGGGTAAATGTGATATTAATTATTGAGTTGGCTTACAGCTTATTTCCAGACTAATATCCAGTTTATTTCTTTAGTCCTATCAGACTTATCGTGCAGAAGAATTCTTTAAAAGGTATAGTAATGTCTATAAAATGTATGATAATCATCTCTGCTCTAAAAATATTTGTGTGTACATGTGTATACGTGAAAATATTGGAAGACAACAAATGTATGAAATGTTAGTGGCTAAGAATGTAGTTCGTTTTTATTTTCTTGGTGCTTTTCTGTATTTTACAAATGTACTATGTGAACATAAATATCTTTGAGTATCAAAAAATAAAAAGAGATAAATATAAAAAGAATAATGTGACAGGATTCTGACTGAATTTTTTGTAGACGACAAAGACATGAAATTAAGTGAGGTTTAAGTTCCAACTCTACTATTTGTAGCTATATTGTTTTACAGGATATTGCTTTGTTACACAGTGCTTTTGCAATACTGGGAGGATACATTGCAAGGGAGGTAACTCTGTGCCTCTTTAGGATCTTCTACATGGAGTTTCGCTTCTGCAGTGAGCTGCATGGTTATGGGTTACATATAGATAAAGCATTCCATGCCTACCCTGTCCCTCTGTCTCCAGTCTCCCTACTATTGATTTGAGTATCCTTTCTCTAGGGAAAGCAAAAAATTCAGTGAGCAGGAAAGCAATTAACTGAGTGAGAAATATGCCCAGAGTCCATTTTAGATGAAGCTTTAGCCCAAGCATTCCATTTGTTAAGAGCAACTAGGCAGGAGGTAAGTAGGCCTCCAAATAATTTAATAAAGTAAAAATAGTTGGGACAACCTCCTTGTAACACAATAGGAACAAATACAATTATAAAGCAGTCATGCTGTATATACTCCAGGCTAGATGATAATCCTAGCAAGAGAAACTCTGGGACTGCCTTTCAATCACACTAGGCCTGAGGGATTTGGGAGGGTCCTGGCTCTAGTATCTGCACCTAGTAACAGATATTACACTGCTGAATAAGTGTACTGATACCCAGAGAGAACACATGGCACAATACGAAAAAAAGTTCAGGTGGTCATAACTTGTATAACCACATAGATAATCAAGTTCTCAGTCGTGTGTTTGAGAGTGTGACTTTTCTAATCGATTTTCTCTAAATGTGCTATCAACTCATTCATTTGTTTATTCATCCATTTAGCAAACATGCCTTGAGCACTTTTTAAGTGTAAGGTCCAGTAGGCAGTTTTGAGGACTAATTAAAAAGGCAAAGAACTTGGGGTGGGGGGAAAGTCTGGGCTTTGAATTCTGGTTCTGACATAAACAAATTGTATGGGGTAGACCCAGGTTTTGGAAGCCTGAAGCTTCTGTAATTTCTGAGGTCCTCTCTAAGAAGAAGATACAAAATTAAGACTACAGGCTCATGCAGTTGAGGAGCCCAGAAGCCTAATCTTCATCAACTTCACAGAAATCCACGTCTGTAGTTGATTTTGATTTTGTGCTTTTGTGTTAGTGAACTTAAACAAGTTATTTAGCCTTCTCGAGACCCTGTTTTCTCTCATGTAAAATGAAGGGAAAATATATTTCTTACATGACTGTTGTGACAAAGACATGAAATGAGACTATCAGTGTATGTAAAGTGATTTGCACAGTGCCCGGCACAGGGCGAGCTCATGTTAAATGGTAGCTGATGGTGCTGTCAGACAGCAAGCTGTGAGGTGAGGCTTCTCAGTAGTTCATACAGACCACAGCAACCATAGCAGCTCCCTTCATTTCTCTTCCCCCAGGAAAATACATACAGTCTAGTTGATTTCCCAGAAGCCTGACAAATGCTGGAGGGACCAAGTAAGTTTAAACAACATAGCGACCCTCTGGAAAGGAATAAAAGAGTGCACCTGGCCTTAGGTAGTCTTTTCTGTTCAGTTAATTGGATTCACTGAACTGGCTTTCACAATGACAAAAAGCAAATGTTTGGTACAGAAACCTTTCCTCAGTTGAGCAGAGGACCAACATTTCAAATAAATATTTTGATCAAATATTTCATCACATAGATCCTGTTTGCCCACAAAAATGCTTCTGCACCCATGTGCACTGGTTTGCTTCTTCCCAAAATATTTGCTTGGCATTTCCTGGACACAGATTGAGAGGAAAAAAAAAAAAAAAACAAAAACACTTTTTATTTTTGTTCTTTTCTTTTTTTTTAACCATGAATTATCTAGACTCACTGTCATTTTTTAATATATATATATTTTTTAGTATTTTATTTGAAGGTCAGTGGTGATGGCCAAGTGATGAGGAACATTTCACTCCAAGTGAATAAAACACCTTTTCATTATGTTCTCTGGTTCATTTCCTTACTTCCTAGCATGAAACTTCTGATCTGTCTCCTTCCTTCCATGTTCAGGTACAAATTCTGCATTCATATCTGTCCTCTTCATAGGTTTAATCATATTGATTCTCTTATTAATTCAATAAAACTATGTTTCACTTAATGTTTGGATGCAGGAATGCAAAGAGAAATAAACTACAGTGGGATCTCTCAAGGTGAACAAAGCCTAGAAGAGATGAACAAAGGAGTAACGATTCCACTATATTATGAAAAATCTTCTAATACAAATATTTCTTACATCTTAAGTAAGTATGGAAGATAAAGTGCCCAAATGTGCCAAGGAATAGGGTAAAAGAAGTAACAATGAAGTCAAGTTTTAGAGAGTAAAATTTTATTAAGAGAAATGGTGATTAATCATCAAGAGGAAAGAGCATATGCAAATATCTCTTCTCAAGAAAGTGCATGGGACATCACAGGAAGTAGAAAGAGCTTTGTAAAGCTGAAGTGTGAGATATATATGAAACTAGAAAAATAGGCTTGTACCTGTATTTTAAGACTTATGTCATGCTAAGTTTAGTTTTTATCCCGTAGGAAATTCTTCAACTTTTGAACGTTTTTGGGGCAGAATTTGTGTTTCGAAAGATCAGTCTGGCTACAAATTCTGTGCAACTTGAATTGGCAAAGAGACAGGGCAGAGGATTTCTTACAAAACTATTAAAATAGTAAAAGAAAAGATGAGAGTATGAGCCAAGGCAGAGACAATGAGAATGTTGGCGAGAGGACGAATTCAAATGTTATCTAGGACACAGAGTGAAGAAAGACAGGAGACTGGTAAGTCGTGGTTGATTCCTGGATTTCTACATCTCTCTCTGAGTCATACAGAAAAATCGGACACTCATGTGTAGATTGTACGCCTTCTAAAATATGTTGTGTGTATACTTTGCAGTAAGAATTCCTAAACAAATTGCACATTAAGTGTGTTTAACCATTTATGAATCTGTTATTAATATTTTATTATTATGTTCCTAATAGAACATGAGGCAAGAAAGTCTCATGGCAATTTTCAGAAAATCTGTGATTCATTACAAATTTTATATCCCACAAGAAAGTTGCCAAGGTCTATTAATTTCTGGAGAAGTTGCTCAAATATGAAATTTTAGTCCGGCCATTATGCTAAGAACTATTGCTTGGTATTTTCCCACTTTTTTTCATTATGGTATTATCAGTGTTTTGATTTTTAATTGTTTTATTAATTATTAAGTACATATGGAATTATATTTATAATTATTGAAGGTCTAAAGAGTAATAATAAAATGAAAATGAGCATCCATATATTCCCCTACTCTACTCTAGAAATGGAATGTGACCAATAGTTTGAAGCCTCTAGGTGCTCCTCCCTGATCTATTACCTTCCCTCCACCCACTCCACTTTCAGGTAACTTATATTAATAAATCTGTTTATTCGGAGTTAGTTGTCTCCTTTTCTGTTGTCTCCAGTTTAACCACATGTATGTGTTTAACCAATAATGATCATTTTGCATATAAATTAAATCCTACTTATGTAGTTGTGGTGATTTTTATTTTTTGGCAAATAATATATTTCTTAGATTCATCTATGTTGGTGCATATAGTTGCATTGATTCATTGACTCTAATGTAGAGTATTCATTACACACACATCCTGATTTGTTTATCCATTCTCTGGTAGACTGAACTGCTATGAACATTCCTGCTCTGAACATTCTTGGGCATGTCTCCTTACGCATGTGATACATGACAATAGCTAATCAGTTATCTTTTGCTTAGAATTCCCTGGTATATCTTTTCCAATTATTTGACTTTCAAAGATTAGAGAGTCCCTATATTTTAAGAACATTTATTATCAACTATACATATACCATGTTTCTCAGTCCATGTATCCGCAAATTTCTATAAACACGTATGTGTATATTGTCTGTCAACTGACAAATTTATTAACTCATGGAAGAAAAAAAATTGCTGTCAACTAGAATTGAAACTGTTGTAAGAAGGAATGAAAGGTGATGCTACACTTAGAGAAAAAATGAAACTTGGTTAACATGAGATTTATACTTAGAAACAAATAAGGGTCACTAGGAAAGATCAGAGTATAAGCAGGACTAGTTCATACAGAAACAGCAGCATGTGATTTAAAAAGCAGTGGTTGTGGGCTGGTCCGATGGTAGTGGGTTATCAGAACTTATTAACATTAGTGTCACTAAAGTTGGTATTCAACCCCCCACTGCTAAATTTGACTGGCTTAAAAAAAATTTAAAAAAAGCAGTGGTTGTGGGGAGGAATTAAGACCCTTATCTGGAGGGAGAAGGAAAAGAGGTGGTATGAACAGGGTCTGTACTTTCCTGGAGAAGGTGTGATAGTGAGGAACACACTAGTCCTGGAAGACTGCCTGGTGCATGCATGCATCCAGGGGAATAGCATGTAACAATGGATATATGATTGTTCACCAGCCTAGCAATGTATTGGATGCTAAGGTGGAGTGAAACTTACTGTAATCATGAGTCGACGGCATCTCGGGAGATGCCAAGAGGTCATGAACTTAGACTGTCCTGGAATAATAATTTGTGAGGTAGAGGTGTCTTTCTTTGACAACATTGCTCATCCTTCTCCTTTTGGTGAGTGCCCATTCTCAGGGCCTCTGTGCTGCCTGCTGGCTGCATAGGGCCTTTCATCCTTGCAAACCAGCTACGCAGCCTTCAGTTGAACACATTTTCATTTTCCTATTCCCACAGCAAACTTTCAGGTCATCCAACACGAGAAATTCTGCATCTGCATGTACCCCCAATTTTGAGCAAAGCATAGATTTATTCTTGCAAACAAACTCTCACATTGACTTCTGAGAGATGGGACATCTTGTTACACGGTTGTGAAAGGTATTGAGAGCAAGGGAGCAAGAAGTAAGCACAGAAGTAATATTGTGATCAGGGAAAGACGGAATGCTCACTGGATCACATGAAAACTTTGTCTCATGATGAAAAAACAGAGCTTAGTCCAGATAGTAACAGTGTTCAGAAAACAAAGGCATGGTGCTAATGAATTATGTGAATCATGGACACTTTCATAGAGTCAATCTTACAGTATGATAGTGATTGTATTATGAACATTTTTAATGTTTTTAGTGTATCAGAAATTCTAGCATTTGCAAGTACCAGATGTTTAGGGACCACAGGAGTAGTGGTAATCTCTTTTAGGGTAGTGACCATGTCCAGTTTAGTGAAGAAAGCATACAAGCAGTGCTAGATAAATATCAGTTGAGGGAATGAATGCTGTCTCTTCCCAGGTTCTCTACTGGGACCTATCTGATAAATTTATTTGAGTTAACTCCTTAAAGCTGATAAAAGGTGATAATGTTTAACTAATAGTTAAACATTTAACATAAACTTGCAAAGTCTTATTACAAAGAATCCTATTCAGGTAGCAGGGAATTTCAGACAAAGATACAAAACCTACAGGGAAACAATTAGAAATGTGGTTAATACGTAAATTTAGCCGATTTCCTAAATCACAGAAATCAATGACATGAGATTAGAAAGAAAAATATGTGGCAGGACTAACTTATCTATTCCTTAAATAAATATTAGTGCATACTAGGGGCAGCCACTCTGACTTAACGGGGGGACACTGACAATAAATATTATAAATAAGGAATTTTTTTAATATGTTAGAAGGTATTAAATGCTATGAAAATATTTTTAGAATGAATAGAAGGAGTTCAAGAAAACAGAACAAAGGAAGGTAAAAATCTCCTCATTCATTCATTCAGGCATTCAGCCAGTAATTCCTAAGCATCTGCTTTGTCCTCAACACTTGGAATCTAAAGGCAGATTAGACATGGCCCTGCTTAATCTAGTTGACATACATGAACAGCAGAAAGAGACAAGCTCTCATTTTATAAATGCTCTGACAAAAACCGGTATGGAGTGCTATAGGGCCTCCCAATAATGGCCAACAATTCAGGGAAGCCTTCAGAGAAAAGAAAACATTGCATTAGATCTTAAGAACTGTGCATGAGTTAATCAGTGGAGAGAAGAGAAAGGACATTTCAGGTGGCAGGAACAGCTCATGCAACAGCGCGAAGCTATGAGACAGGACAGCAATGCAAAGACAGGCGAAAAGTTTCTTGTAGCTAAAGCGTAATGACAACAGAAAGCAAACTCGGGGTGTGTGCTGGGGACTGGCGGGGGGGGGCGGGGAGTAGCTTTGTAGGGGATGAGCCTGGAAAGGAGCCAGTCTTTCCACATTAACAGTTTCTACATATGCCGAATGCATTTGTATGCTGCTCTGTATTTTGATCGTATGAAACAGCCGGCTTAAAAGCGCAGTGGAACAAAGCAGTATACTTTTGTGTTTACCGTGGGCACACTTGGCTTTAACTAGACCCAGACTACAAAAATCCAAACTTACAAAACAGATAAAGTAGGATGTGATTATTTTGTGAACAAAGGGATTCTTAACTTTATAAAAGGATTTATGTTCTTTATTCTCAAATACAAAACTAGTGCTTGAGCTTGCCAGCTCCCTGGATGTGTCAGGAAACTCCCATAATGGAGCTATTCCTGACATGCTTCTGACGCCTCCGTAGAACTAATTTTTTTTTTCCTGCCGTGTTTTTACAGTTAAAGTTCTATATATATGCAGAACTTAAGACCAATTCTCCGTAAGTCATGAATTTGTATTTCCACTTTGGTTCTAGTAAATGTTATGACTTTAGCTCCCGCCCTCCACGTCCTCCCCTTCCTTACAGATAAACAAATTGAAAGGCAGAAAGGGAGGACTGGCTTGCATAGCTCTCATGGGGTCAAATCAGAACAACCCAGAGTTGGGGCTAGAGGAGAAGTGACGAATGGAGCTCATGAAGGAGATGAGGGCTTCGGAGTCTATAGGAGGTGCTGATGGGGCCACTGGCTCTGTGTGATAACTGGTAACTCATTATCCCCTGGTAATGAGTGGGGACTGGGGGCACAGGAAGCAATTTGAGGGTCATGGTCTTCTTGTTTGGAACAAATGAGATAATCAGAATTTCATAAGAGGCGAATGATACCCCCAAATATAGTAAGTGGCATTTCTATTGGGAAGATAAGCTTAGCAAGGACCTTAGGATAGTGATTTTCCTGGGATTATAGCATTGTAAATCCATTCCCTTATCGGTTGTAACTCTTTCCTATATGAACTTTTAATGGGCCAGCGATTTTTTTCTTAAGAGTTTTTTTTCTTTATGCCAGTTAGAAGTTTTGAGGTTAGACATTTTTATCTTTTTTTCTCAGGCTTAAGGGGAAATATTCAGTCTTTTACCATTAAAGCTACAGTAATCATGATAGTATTTCATTGAAATAAAGGTAAATCTACAAATCAATGGAATGGAGTAGGGATTTCATAAATAAATCCATACATATATGGTCAAATAATTTTTGACAAAGGGACCAACTCACTTCAATGAGGGAAGAAGTGTTATCAACAAATGTGCTGTAAAATTGGATATCCATATTGAAACGAATGAACCTCAACCCAACATCACATTGTACACAAAATTTAATTTGAAATAAACTATCGACATAAATGTAAATAATAAAACGCTAAACTTTCAGCAGAGGGGGAGGGAAGAGGAAGATTTTCTGACCCTAAGTTAGGCAAAGATTTATGAGATAATATATAAAATACACAAAGCATAGAAGGAAAAAAGATAACAATCTTCTCCAGCATTAATACCTATTTCTTTTCGAATGATGTTATCAAGAAAATTAAAAGGCAATCCATTGTCTGGAAGAAAATATTTGTGATACATATATCTGGCAAAATATTTGCTTCTAAAACATATAAAAGATCCTTATAATTCAATAATTTAAAAGTTAACAAATCTAATAAAAATGTACACTCACTTGGACACATCCAAAAATGTATTTCCAACAAAGAACTTCATTCCTTTTATTCCTTTTAACTGTTATCATTGTTAACATAAAAGTAGAGAGATGAATCTCTAAGAAAAAAGGTTTTATTTGGGAAAAATATACAGGAAGTAGCATTGTAATCTGGCTCACACATACTGACCTGGGTGGCCTCTGGTATGCTCAGAGAACAAATGAAAAGATAGGGGTTTATTAGGGAAAAAAAAGGTTATGCAATTATTTGGAAAGAAAGCTTATTGGCACTGGCCGTGTCTTATTAGAGCTGGTGAGTTCTGACTGGTGAGTGTTCGTAGTTGTTAGGTAGGACTTGTAATTTTGGAGTTACAGTCGGGTCCTTGTAGTTTTGAATTGGGTTTGTGAGAGAATTTTTGGAACATGAAAGTGTTTTTGTAAAGCAGTGAGCTGTTTTTTGGTTACTACCTTCATATCATCATAATCTGAGCCCCTTGTTTTTCATCAGAATTATAGTTCGTGGTAACAACCCAGTGATAACACATCAGCAGAATCTACTGAAGTGAAGGCAGTTATTTACTACCCACAAATAAAGGTAATAAAGTTTTAATGGCCCATTCTACTCTTGCACATACCCACCCCATTAAAGAGTTACCATTTAGCTTTATAGCATCACAATCATATAAATGCTAACTGCAATGCTTCATGGTCTTCCTTGTATCCTGGAATTTTCCCAGTGCTATCCATTGAAGAGCAGAGCGACCTCTGAAATCCAACAGAACTGGAATGAGAATTTTATGATGACATAACCAAATAGACTGACAGGTATGCAATGCCTTTATTGGATAATGAAATAAAAATATGCCCAGAAACATTACTGTATTATTTTATTTGAACATTAAATTTAATCAGAACATAATAATTTAATTACTATTTTATTATACAGGTAAGTGATATCTATTAAATCAAGCCTCTTAAATGCCATTCATGCTTGTACATCCTACGAAAGAAGTTCTTGCTAATTTTAAAAGAAAAAAATACTGTAAATAGACACATTTATTTATAGTACTACCCTCAAATTTATAAATTATATTATTACAATTTAATCAACTTTATTCCTATTGATGTCTCAAGTTTGACCTTATTTTCAAACTTACTTTTTCTGATTATGAAAGTAATATGTGCTAACAAGAAAAAATAAAGTATACAAAAACTAAAGGAGAAAAAAATTTCACTTAATTAAATGATCTAAAATTTTCAATACTGCTTTCCATCATTTTTTCAGTACATTTTGTTTGTATATTTAAGATCATATGGTAGATACATTTCTTTATACTGTCTTTTTTATTTGCTGATATATAAATGATATAATTTAATTATCTATTTTAGTCTAATTGTAGGATTTTCTGCAAAACTTTTTAGCAATACAGAAAATTATAAAGACAAAAATGAAAGCCTCTATATTTCTAGAGCCAAGAAATGAGTTTTATTGTACATTGTTATATTTCCATTCAATTTTTTTCTGTGTATTTATAGCTATTTAACATATGTATAAAGTTTTACATCCTGAACTTAGTTTCATAACTATATTGCAAGAAAATACACATGTTATTATACCTCTTACTAGAATTAAACATTATAATTTTTAAAGCCTCTATGAATTTGATTAGTGATATATGATTTATATTACCTTAACTTCATTTTCTTTGTTTCTAAGGAGGTTAGACATGCTTTCATATGTTCTCCATATTTTTCCAATGTGATATTACTGCTTTTCTTAATAATATGTAACATTTATTCAGAAATTAAAGATATTAACCTTTGTCATAGCAGATACAAATTATTTTCCACTTTGCCTTTTAATATGCTTAGTCTTTTTCCATACAAATATTTTTAAATGATTAGGCAATTCAAAAGATCTTCTGTTGTATAATTGCATCTGTTGCTTTCAAACTTAGAAAGCCCTATATATCCAGTCCTTTCTTGATATTCATCTACATTTTCTCCTAATTTTTTATACAATGAAACATTTAAAATTGCTACTATGTCTTTTTTACATTTTTTGTGATACTCCCTAACATATTAGCATTTGTTTTAGTGTTATCTGCTCAATTCCATTTACTTAATTTTCAGTTCTGATATGCAGAAAATAATTATTAATTATTGTGATTCTGTAAGATCTTAAAAATCTGTATTCTGTAAGATCCTAAAAATGTGCCTTCACTCCAATAGATTCTGCTGATGTGTTATCACTGGGTTGTTACCACGAAATATAATTCTGATGAAAAACAAGGGTTGATGATATGAAGGTACTAACCACAAAAACAGCTCACTGGTTTACAAAAACACTTTCATGTTCCAATCAATCTTTTTATTTCTATACTTTTTATCTCTTTATCATCAATCTTTTTAGCTATGCTTACCTGTTACTTTCGTCAAAGACCTGTAGAATTATCATTTTCAATTGCCAAAAAAAAAATCCATTTGTATTGATATGAATTGTCTTAAACTCTAAATTGATTTTAAATGGCTTGAAGTATCTTTACAATACTGAAGAATGTAGTTTGGATTACATTACATATACCCATGTAATTTCTTAATATGATTATAGTGAAAGTCATTATAGTTTTCCAAATGTTAAACCATCCTTGCATTCCTGATATACAGTCCTGTGTAATTGAGGTGGAAACTTTATAAAGTGTAGTGCCAAATATTGTTCCTTTGTATATTATTATGAATTAGCATTTCTGTTACCTTTGAAATTGCTCTATTCTTGTGTTCTCTTGGACTTTTCTTTGTTTCAGACTGAAGATAGTTTAATAAAATCATTTGGTTTGTTTTACAGGTGTCGTTTTAAGCTCTGAAATATTTCATATAACTCTGTGATTATCTGCTTTTGCAAATTCAGAAAAACTTATTTGTAAACTTTATTAACCAAGATTTTGTATAGCTACACAATAAGCATAATATAATAAGTATAATAAGCATTTCAATTGTTTCTACTCTGATTTATATTTTTGTACAATATTAGGATTTCCCAAAATATTTGTATTCAAATATTCATGGAATTTTTATGTAAAGTTAAAATCTCTTCTATACATGTTTTTATATATTGATATTATAGTATCATATACAGTATTTTTGCTGTGCTAACAATCCTCTGTACCTCTGCCTATTCCTTCTTTCCTCCTTCTCATATAATTGTTTTTAATGTCAAATTATTTTTAACATTTGTGTTGTTATATTTTGTATGCTTCAAGATTGATTACTGTTATCTCTTCATAATTGATTTTATCAATAGAATGACCCACTGTCCCATTTAATGCTTTTTTCCTCCTTGAGCTCCTCTTTAATATTATTATTGTGACATTTGTTTCCATTTCTTTCTTTTTTTGTTAATAGGAAGCTTACCTCACATATAATGTCATAATCAATATATGTAACTTTAATTCTATGTCTTACTTTTATACTTTCTCTATTTTTTGCTATCTAGCTACTTTGTATTTCTGTATTTTGCTTTGTAGGCTTTGTTTTATTTCTTTATTTGCCAAATAAATAAACATCTTATTTTGGGTTTTACTGAAAGTTGTCTTTCAGCTTGTCAAATATTTAAACAACATCTTATTTTTTTCTGGTAGTTTCTTAGAAATATACATTTAAAATTAATTTATTTAAACTGAGACCAAAATTCTGCTGCACATAGTTGTGGTAGGCCACAGTGTGATGTATGGCTGATAAATTTTAGTAAAAAACTGGAAAATGAAACTAATTATTATAAAAAGAGAGGTTAGGTTTATTAATAAAATATTTGTTACCATTGTAATTATGTTAGACTTTTTAGGAGCAAAGAATGGATCACAGTGATAATTTTCTTGCCATCGTTTCTCAGCAAAATATTATACATTCTCCTTAGGATTGTGCTGTGAACATACAGAGTTTATTTCAACTCAAACATTTAAAATACATTTAATGATTCCTAATTATGTGTTAGGCAGTCATCAAAAACTCAGATATGGTTCCTGCCACATGAAATATACAGACTAGTTGGGGAAACAGATATTACACAAGTAAATGAGGAATACACACACACACACACACACGTGTACACACATCCCTCTTATCTTGTGGTCACTTTTCAGATGTATTTTCATGAGGTGGGAGGAGACAAACTAGCCATAGCTAGTAAGCAGATATATTAACATGGACGTCCTAATGTAAATTTTGTCTTCAGAGATACTTTATTTTCATTACTTGCCGTCCAATCAGTTAAGACCTTTAATATTAATACATGCACTTCGAATTTTCCTGACTTATTAATAGAATTTTTGCTAACAGTATTTGACATTTCACAAAGAATTAGAGAGCTGCAAAGGACCTTGGAGATTATTTAGCCCCAGGATGGTAAATAAAGGCACCAATGTCATACTCCCACCTCCTTTGCCCATGGCAGATGATGCCAAACAATCTTAATAGCTAATTATTTTAAGCCTGGAAATACCCCAGAAATAATTTTCATCCTCATTGCAGGCTTTTAGTTTGTGCTATTTTGAATATGAGATGAGGTCTACTGGACAAAATTCTTATTTTAGAATGAGGAAATTTATTGCTAATACTTAAAAACATAAAATAGTTAATAGATCCATATTTGAAAGAATTCCTCTGAATAACAATGTAGCAAGTTGGAATTTTCAAATAGGGGTTAATTTTAAAGTGAAGCAAATCAAAACTTATTTTGTTACATTGCTCATTCTTAGCCCTGTGGCTTTTCCAGCTCTGACACTTTTCAGGACTATTAGGAGATCTTGAACTAGAACTGTGGTATTAGACCATCTGTTTCCTGAGTATATTATCCCCGAATAACATTCGCTTTCTTTTGGTGCAAATTCTTGTTCCTTTTTTTGTGTGTGGGGTTATACAACCCATATTTTACTTCTCATGATATTAGGTATTACACCTTCTTATAATCACATGGCAATGCAAAAGCCGAACATCGATGCAGTCAGGGAAGGATTATTTAAGAACAGACATCGCACAATTGAGAGATTTGTTAATTTCTTCACCAAATATTTATTGAGTGTCTTCTATATGCTAAGCAATGTGACAGGCTCTTGACATATATTAATTAACAAAACAGAAAAGATTTCAGGCCACCGTGGGACTTTTCTAGTTGGAGATGTCAGAAATGGAGATACACAATAAAGGTGACAGCAATTTGTGCATTAGAAGATGATTTTTGCTATAAAAAATAGCAGAGTTGCACTCCAGCCTAGGCATCAGAGTGAGACCCCATCTCTAAAAAAAAAAAAAGAAAGAAAGATAGAAGGGAAGAAAAGAAAAGAAAAAACAGCAGAGCAGATGAAGCAGATGGGGAATGCTATGAATGGTGGCGGGATGCAATTTTAACTAGGGCCTTATGGATAAGGTGACATTTATGCCAAGATCTACTGATGAGGTAAGAGAATTACACACGCATACAACTAAGAGAAAGATGCTCCCAGTCATAGGAAACAGCAAGGACAAAAGTCTTGAATCAGGAGTGGTCCAGATGTGTTTGAGGAACAGCAAGGATGCCATCTCAGCAGGAGCAGGGAAAAAAAGAAAGAGTAGTAGGAGCAGATGGCAGAGAAGGGGAGGGGCGATAATTTAGGGCATGCCAATTTGCACACCAAAATTGTACACAAGAGAAGAGATAGATAAATGTTAAATATATAATGTAATTTATATATTTAATTTAATTAAATGTATTTAGGAGGCTTTAGACCATAGGACAACAGGAACCTGATTCCCTAGGAATCCCCTCTCACTTTGAAGCCCTTTTAAATTTTTCCCCATCATTCGTCATTTTATTAAAATAAAACAATAGAGCCCTATTTGTGAAATTTCAATTTTCCCAGTCGTTGCAAACTGGCTGAACTCTGCTCATCACTTTTATAAATGCAACCTACATAACAAATTTCCACATTCAGAGTTTGTGTTTTTCTATATCAAACATAATTACCTGTGAAGTATTTTGTGATATCTCTGCAAAATAAATTATATTGCAGTGCATTTTGGGCTCCATTTACTACCTAAAACAATTGATATGAGTCCATTGCATCCTTGGCATAATGATATAAACTGAAATGGATGTCATTAAAAATGCTAAAGTTGTCTCGTGTGTACCCTTCAAACTTCTCTAGCAGTGCTGAAATGAGGTGATGATTTCATACAAACTCAACTAGCAACTTGAGTGTCTCCATATATCTCCCGTGTTCCTTGTAAGAAGAGAGGGTTTCAACCCTCAGGTAGGCAGAATTTTGCCTAAAGTTTTAATTGACATGAGGAAAACACGGCCCCCCTCCCACTATCTGCAGTGACAGCCCTGTCCCAGCCTAGCTTCAGTGGACAAAGCATTCAGTCACGCTGTCTGCAACTTTTGCATGTCTCAAGAACTCTGCCGGGTGCTGTGAAGGATACACAAAGGTGAGACTGTTCTCACATCTTCAGTCCTCAGCTCTACATGGAAGGCTCCGCCGTTCTCACATCTTTAACACTTGGAAAGTATTTTGTAAGTTTCAAAACACACTCATGATTTTATCCAAAGAAGCTGAATAAAATATTGCCTTTTTTTTTCTAATTGGAAATAATTGGAGAGCCAAACAGAGCTTAAATATGAAGAATAGAAAATAATCAGGTTCCAAACTATGCAGCCCCAGCCATAATCTCGTTCTCCCCGTGTGGAGGCATCTTAACTAGTTCGAAATACTGACTTTACCACTTACTGAATCCATGACTCTGGAAAAATTACTAAATCCCTGTGTGCCTCAATTTCCTTGTCTGTAAAGTTGGGATAATAAAAATACCTTCTTATTGGTATGAGGATTAAATGAGATAATCCTTGTAAAGTGTCCAGGACAATAAATGTTGCAACTAACTTCATAATTCTATATCATCCATTTCCTATTTCTGGGTGTAGTAGGAAGCACGGAGGTTTACCTGACAAAAATTCTGTTTGCTTATCTGTAACAAAACTGACAAATATTTTTCTTTTCTTTAGAGCAATATCTGCTGTTAACCCAACTATGGGAGTATACTAGCCAGTGAGCTGGTGACAAAAATAAAACTTGAAAAGAAATAGAAAAGGGAGTATGACAAAAATGTGAAAAAAAATGAGATTCCATATTTAAGTGACATTCTCTATTTGAGGGAATCTTCCCCAGCTAAATAAAATTGTTTCTTTATTCATCGACTGCCGGGGAAATCAGGAGGAGATGGAGCAAAACTGCAGTTCAGATGGTGTCTCGGTTGGCACAGGCTGCTGTGACGGAATATCACAGACGGGGTGGCTTAAACAACAAACATTTATTTCTCATCGTTCCTGAGGCTGGGAAGTCCAAGATCAAGATGCTTGCAGATCAGGTTCACTCGCGGGGGCCTGCTTCTTGGCTTGCTGTGTGCTCACATGGGCTTTCCTCGGTGCGTGCACAGGGAGACAGAGAAAAAGAGAGCTTTCCTACCTGCTCCCCTCAGAAGAGCACTAATCCCATCGTGAGGGAACGACCTCATCTAAACAATTCCTTCCAAAGGCTCTGCCTCTAAATACCGTCATGCTAGGGGTTAGAACTTCAACATGAGATTTTTTTTTGTCTGGGAGGGAAGGACACAAACATTCAGCCTATAGTAGAGAGTATGCTATATTCTTGACTCAATAAGTCAGTGTGGAAGACCCAATGATGGGTCCAAGAGTGCCACACTTCTCAAAAGTCACACTCTTGTGCATTTCTTTCCTAGATTAACACTGGGCTTAGTCGTGTGACTTACTTTGGCCAATTGGAAATTGGCATAATGCAAAAAGGGACTTAATATTAGTAAGTGCTTAAGGGCTTGTCTTCTTTTAACATCCCCTCTCGGAAGCTAGCCACCGTGCTGCAAAGAAACTCAGGCTAGACAACAATAATGAGAGGCCAGATAGAGGGAGGCCTAGACAATGAAAGGCCATGTTGGACATTCCAGCCACGAGAGATCTCCCAGCCAATTGTAGCCATCCGAGTGACTTCAGCCATACCATGCAGGACAGGAGCACTACTGAGCTTATCCCAGCAAACCCATAGAATTGTGAGAAATAACTTTAATAAATCATTGATATTTTCAGCTATTAAGTTTTGGAGTGATTTGTTAGCAACAATTGATAACTGAAATAGTAAATATATCCTTCCTTTAATGTAATAGTTAAATCACTTAGATTTGACCTCTGCCATAGATTTTTATTTATTATACTAGTTTGGGCAATAGCAAATCAAGCAGAGAAGAGAGTTCCATGACTGGACCTGGGAATGGACACAGAAATTAGTTCTAATGAGGAAAAGGAAAAAAATTAATTATTAATATATGGCAGTAGAATTTTTCTTAGGCTCAGAATTGCATTTGTTTAGAAAAAGTAAGTATTAATTTATTAATTCAGACTATGTTTAACAACATGTGATAGAAAAATAAAAGAGCACAATAAGAGTGGCTTAAATAGGATAGATATTTATTTCCCGTATGTTTACAAGGACAACGAAAGTAAGACAGTCCAGAGATGCTCAGGTCTCCTATGATTTTCTGGGACCCAGGCTCCTTCGGTCTTGATTCTCTGACATATAACAGCATTGCCTCATGGTGGGTGATGGCTGGTCAGGCTCTGGAATTCAGGTCGACTCCAATCAGCAAGAAAAAAAGGGGAGGCTGAGGAGGGAGACAAAAGTTGTACAATACTTCTGCTTACATAGAATTAAGTCCCAAGGGTACACATAGCTCTAAGGAATGAAGGAAAAGGTAGTCTTCTATATTGCTAGGCAGTATGTGATGTTAGCACTATATATGGCTAATAGCTCTTCATAAACACTACCTTATTCAGATTACTTTGTGTGAAAGGATTGTGTGCCTTGTGTTTGTGTGTGTGCACAATCTGGTGAAAAGACTGAGAATCATGTATGAGAAGATGTGGCTGGAAGAGTGGCATCAATGTGAAAGAAGATCCCAGAAGTGGAGGCGACCAAGAACCTGTAAGCCTCCAAGAGTTTTCTGAATACATTTTGGGAAGGACTTCATACAGATTGCAAAAGGGATATTCAAGCCAATCATGTCTTTCCCTACATTTTATTATATAAATTTGAAAGCATGCACAAGATCAAAGTAATGATAAAATGAACCCCTCCCCACACCCATACATATCCATCACCTGTTTTCAATAATTTTAGCATATGGCTAATTTTGTTTCATTTGTACACCACTGACTTTTCTCTCCCTCCAATACTGGATTATACTGAAGTACCAGACATATCACAAGCTGATCTTTCCTAGATCACAAGGGATCAAAGACCCTGAAAGCATCGGCATTAAACGTGGGAAAATGTATAAAGTCAATGATTGTAGGGTCAAAGAGCAAGACTTAGATAGATTGAGAGAAAATTGTGGATAGTGTGAGCAGTTTAGAATTGAATAAAAATAAAACATATGAAGAGCTTTCGGATTACCCAAACCTTGAAAAGAAAAACTGAATGATAACATAAAAGAGGAGGCTGTGGAATTGTGAAATAGTGAAATATACACAGAGGTAAAGGGGAAAGAATTATTTAGTTTACAGGACATTCAGGGGTTTGCTGATTGGATAACAAATTAGAGCTTAGAAGATGAAGATAAAAGGAAAATGGAAGAGATCAATGGCAAACACTGCTGGTTATTTGCCTAATATCTTTCTTCTCATGTTTCTGAGTAAGAAAACCCTGGTTGTATTCAGGCAGCAATGAGTTCTGCCAAGAGACAATGCCTCGCATGTGGAGTGGGTGAAATTCACTGAGTGGAGCATTGGGAAGGCTCTTTAAAGGAGGTCGATTCAGCTGGGGGGGCTCACTTTTTACCCTTTTTATCATTTACCCTTTTCCTGCAACTTCCAGTAAATAAAGAGTGATTACCAGAGTCCTAAGAGCCATCATCACAGGCGAAAAGACAGCGCAGGATGTCACACCGGCTGCAGCTGGCTGAACTGAGCACTTCTGATACAGAGGAGATAAATAAAAGCAACTTTTACAGGGGAAAGGGAGAGGAGGGCTTTCTTAAATTTTGCCAAGACTGATTCAATTGGTATAGGTACAGCGAAAGAAATACAGTAAAAAGTATTTGAAAGATGAATAGGAATTTTTTACTGAGCAAAGTGGGATGAATGGAACATTTTCCACTGATCAATCGATGTTGCTGTTCTGTAGAAAGTGTCTCTCTCAATTGAATTTTCAGATGACAAAGGCAAAGCATCAAACATTACTTGCAGAGCAGTTCTCCAAAGCTGCGCCAGAATCAAAGACTCAGTGGTGTCGCCTATTATTACTTATTAATTATTACTATAAGTACTAACCTCTTAAAATTCTGCAGCACTTTGCCAATTTTACAGCACTTTCCTATAAATTATCTTATATCTGTCCATTCATTTATTTAACTAATACATTTTGAACACTTAATATGTGAAAATCATCAGAGTGGGGTATGCCCGGAGGATAAAGCACTGCAGGGAAAAATTTTATCAGGTAAGGCCATTTGGGGCAGTATTTTGGGTACCCCCTATGAAGCACCATATTGAACATTTTACAGATATTTTCTCATCTGATTTCATAATAACTTTGAGGTGATTGTTGTTATCACTCTGCTTTGGAGTCAGAATCCTCAAATTCGTAGAGATTAAAAACGTACCAATTCCCTCGACTAGTAAACAGAAGCACTGGGAACCAACTTGACAAGTCCAACCCTTATGTCTCCAAATACTTTTAAGTCAAAATGGAGAATGTTAGGTGTCTAAAAAATATATAAAAATGATATAATTAAGAGTTTCGAGACATGAAGTGGGTAGGATCAGGGTTTGTGTTCTATTTCTACAGAAGAGGAAACTAAGACTCTAATGACTTAGTGGTTTACCTGACTTGTCCCTCTCACATTTCCAAGACAGGCCACATAAATTATTATCCTCTCTGCCCTTGCCCTGTTGGACAACCAAATATACATCTTGCTGCCAGCAATCATAGGGGGAAGGATGTAAAAGGATTAAAAATATTTACCCACTCTTGGCCAGAATTATCGTACTACCTCCAAAGAACTGTGAATGGGGATAAAGATGTTCAAAAGGAAAAACAAACTTTCATCTTAATCCAATCTGCTATTTGTATGATAAATAGTAGCATGCTAAACACTTTGTGTGACCTAACCTAACGGGAAATCCCCCACAGGTGGGATAGATTTAAACTCTGTGAATAAATCTTAGAGGAGTCATGTCATTCTCTCTCTTTGGCTTTGTGCAGCAAGGAACCAGCCCTGGGCCACTAATGAGGGATTAAATCTTGCTTCAGCCCTGCTTTTAAGGGAACAAAAGTTAGTCCCAGTGAAGACTGCAGGTGAGGGAGGGGTAAAATAGGAAAGTGCATGAGCAACTGAAGAGTCAAAAATAGGGTGGTCAGATTTAGCAAAGAAAAATACAGAGTGTCTACCTAAACTTGCATTTAAGATAGGCAATGAATGTTTAAGTATCTCAACTATTGCATGTTTAAAACAGGTTGCAAAACAGAGACAATTGCCCCAAATACTACGTGGCACATGGACTCATACTAAAAATTTATTAGTTGTTTATCCGTAATTTAAATTTAGCTGGATGTCCTGCATTTTATCTGGTGGCCTTAGTCAAAAAAATCTAAAACCCTTAACAATGTTCTTAATTTCAGTTATTAGGGCCTTTTAGAAGTCAAGAGTGTCTGGGTCACATGATGGAAGAATTTACATTTTTTTTATTTTACAAATTAACTCTTCTAACTCAATGCAAATTTATTTTTGATGTTTATTAGATAATTATAGGTTGCATATTTAAAAATTGAACCAGGTATTACTTTTTAAAATTTTATTTTATTGTGGTAAGAACACTTAAAGCTATCTACCCTCTTAAATTTTTAAGTGTGTGATGCATTATTGTTGACCATAAGTACAATGTTGTACAGCATATTTCTAGAGCTTATTCATCTTGCCTGACTGAAACTTTATGACTGTTGATTAGAAACTTCTCCTTTTTACCTTCTAGCAATAGGTAATTCTTACACTATTAAACAATGATGCTAAAATACTAAATAAAATAATAGTAAATTTAAGAAAAATTAAGCCATCATGCACTTTAGGTGATATGGTTGTATAGTGCACAAAAAATTTAAGTTTTCAAGTCTACTTTAAATCACATAAGTGTACCTCAGTCATTATATGTACTTATTACGTGGAGATGATGACAACGTCTAAATTGGAGGCTTTTATATAATGCACTGGGAGCCAAATACTTCTCTCCCTCCTACAAATGATTGGCTGAACTAGCCACAAAAGAGATAACTGTCCAATTGCTTGGAATAGCTTCCTTTTATTTCATCCCCTGGCATGGAAAGTCATCTTCCAGATTTGAGGACTGTGTTTTCATTTCCTTTGGCTGCTGTAACAAATTACCATAAGCTTGGTAGCGTAAAGCAATACATATTTATTTCTGTACCTGTTCTGGAGGCCAACAGTCCAAAATCACTTTCACTGAATAGAAATTAATATGTAAGCAGGACTGTGCTTCCTCAAGAGGTTCTTGAGGAAAATGCCTTGCTTGTTTCTTTGAGCTTCTGGTGGCTGCCAGCATTCCTTGGCTTGCGGCTGCATCATTTCAATCTCTGTCTTGTGTGCATTGCTTTTTCCTCTTTTGTGTGTCATATTTCCTTCTGCTTCCTTCTTATAAAGACATATGATTATATTTAGGCCCACCCTGAAAATCCCAAGTAATCTTCCCATCTCAAGATCCTTAATATTACCACATCCGTAAAGTGCAATTTTTGTGTCATATAAAGTGACATTCAGGGGTTCCAGGGAACTAGAATGTGGATCTTTGAGGGTCATTATTCAGCCTGCCCCTGAAACTGAGGGGACGCTTTGCACACAATCGGGTTCCTGGGAAACACAAACAGGCTTGTTGGTGGGCTCTGTCAGGAATCGGTTTTGCTGGAGATGTCTTTCACTGAATGTGAAGAACTGGAATTCAAACATGAAGGCTTGGTTATCCCACACACACCTCTGAAGTGATGAGTCCAGATTGTGTCCCTCTGTTGTTTCAGATACAGGCCTTAGACAGAATGTATGGTCCCACCAAAGAAAGCAGTTCTTGAGGTGTTGAGGCCAATCGCATGTTCTCAATAACCCAAAATTCTGCCCATTTACTTACTGTCTCTTTTTGCTGCTATGAAGCTAAGTCGGGACAGATACATATTCATTATTTTAAAACTTCTTGTTAGGTGCAAGGGATTGTGGCAGGCCACTTAGCATGGTGGTTAAGAGAACAGAGTCTGAAGCAGATGGCCAGGATCTAGGTCCTGATCCTCTAATTGCTGCCTATGAGACCCTACCTCTGTTCCCCATCTATGAAATAGTCTCTGCCTCAGAAGGTGGTTGAATATTAAATGAGATAATACGTGTAAAGTACTTGGAGCAATGGCTGGCTGCTAGATGATCTCTGATCTCTCTAATTTAACAAATGTTAGTTGCTATTCACTTGAATGGAGAAACCAAAGAGATAAGGATCCCTGTGTGAGACATGGGGGACAGCTAAGACAAGACACAGGCAATATATATATATATATATATATGTATATATATTTTTTTTTTTTTTCAGTTTGGGAGTTAAGACAATAAGTTCAACAAGAGGTCTGAGCACTGACAGTTTTTTTGTTTTTTTACTTGTTTGTTCTTAACGGAGTCAAGTAAAAGATGAGGAAGAGGGAAGGAAAAATAAAAGTTATGTTTGGAGGAAAGATGGTTGGGCAGGCTTTCTGTGCTGCTGGTAGTCAGCTTTAGTGTGTGGCTGGGCAGTTGGGCAGTAAGGTATTGCACTGAGAATGCCAGCCCAATGCAGCTGGTGCTGGTATGAAAAGACATGAAGCCCCAGCTCTGAGGCCTAGGGGCTTCACAGTTAGTGACCACCAAGTTATTAACCTCCCTGAGTATCATCTTAGAAAAAGTGGATAATATCTACAAGGAAGATTTGTTTTAAGAACTAAAGGAATGTGTGAGAAATTACCCAGTTAAATGCAAAATGTTTTTAGTTTTCTACGGGACCAATTATATGGGATACAGGCAAGCATGCAATTGAAGTCTTCATTCTTTTATAAAACCACCAAACTTTGCCTCATATTTAAGTGACATTCATTTCTTGAACATTCTGTGAACATATATTGTGTCCTGAGGACTATGCTAGGAGCTGCTGATAAAGTTATGAATATGAATATTAAATATTTCTGCCTAGAGAAACTCACAGACCAAAAATTCTGCCTAGAGACACTTATGGACCAGTAGTAGACACAGTAATCCAAGGAGAAAATACCACAGGGATGGTTAAGTATTATCATGAAACTACCAACAGATTATGGAGGGGTGCCCCTTTGGAAAGGAATCTCTGCAGGAATAGGCAAACGTAAACATAAAAATATTTTTATAAAATATAAAAAGAAGAGAGCACAGTAGAAAATGACGTATTTGGTTTGGATTGGGCTAAAAAGGATGTTCTGGAACTTTGCTGGGCTTTTTGCATATGGAGAAAGCTGGGCTGACAGTCTAACTCCAAAGGCCAATGAAGAGCTGCTGGATGATTACTCTAAGTGACACCTGGGAATACATTTCTACAGTATTAAAAAGCGGTGTGTGGCTTATTACAAAATACATCCCGATATGTAGTACACAATATGCCTAGACCATTGCAGTCACTAAATCGAAGCGGGGTCCTGCGTACTGAGGGGGCTGCGGGAGGTGAGCGAGGACCCGGGACCTTTCCCTTGCTTGGAGACTGTGGGGTTTTCCGAGCGGGGGTGGGGGCTCCCGGCAGGGGAAGTTCAGAGCCGAGGGAGCGGCAGGAGCACGTGGGCTGAGGGGGTGGGAGGACGCAGACGGAGGAGTAACCGGTGGAAGTGTCAAAGAGGAAGGAGTGGAGGGCTGCCGGGGTGACAGGGTGTGGTCTGTGGGGGAGCGGGCGGACCGAGAGAGGAGGGCAGAGAGACCCACCAGGACCAAGGAGGCAGAGGGGAGCGTGGCTGCGTCGCTCGGTGGGGTGACAGCCAGGAGCGCGGCGCGAGGGCCGAGTGGCAAGGGGAGTTTCCCGTCCTCGCTAAGTGGAGCCCCTGCTCGGAGCTGCGCCAGCGCCTTCCGCCTGGGCCCGCCGTGCCAGACACCTGCCGAGTCCGAAGCCGGAGTCCGGCTGAGCCTTCGGCCCCCAAGTAAGTCTTGCCTTTTCTCCCCATTTCTGCTCCGCCGCTTCTGCCTCTTTATCGGTGCAGCGAGGAGCTGCTGACCGGGGACTGCGCGCAAAGCGCACCAGGGCGCTCCCGCCGCGTCCAGGGATGCTCCAGCCTCTCGGCGCGCCCCGGCCGGCGCGGGGACCCGGCCCCGAGGCCCTGCCGCCCTGTTCCGGTGCGCAGCGTGGACCGAGGCGGCGGCAGAGTTGTTGGCACTGAGACTACCCGTCTTTTGTGTCTTGCCCGATCCCAGAGCCCTGCCAGGCCGAGGGGGAGGGAGCGGAAGCCACTTTATGGTTCCTGGCCCCACCTCTTGCCCTCAGCCCAAATCCTTCGGGATTTCAAAATGCCGCGGACTCGGGCGCAAGTGTGTGCCAACCCCCCCCCCCCCCCAGATGGGCTAGTTGGATCCGAGTGGGCAGCCGGCTGGACCATCACGCCGTCCCCCTCTTCTGATTCTCTTTTTAGATGCAGACTCTTTACCCGGTGGGTGCTGAGAGGAAGGGCTGACTGGCGGAGCATAGGTGTCTGGGTGTAGGGAACGACCTACCTTCTTGCTTTTCTTGGGGTTTGGAGGGAAGAGGGTGGGGGCACCGAGAGCCCCGAAGCCCGGAGCGTCCCGCGCTAGCTGGCTTGCGAGCGGCTGGCGAGCAGGCGTTCGCTGGGTGGGTCCCTTGTCTGGCTCATTGTTCGCGGTGACTGTTCTTGGGGCTGGGCTGAGCGACACAGACACTGCTCGAGGAGCTGTAAATAAAAGTGACGACTTAGAGGAGTGAAGGTCAAGGCTGCCAGGAGAAAAGGGCTTACCCGTTTTGGAAACGGACTTCCAGCTAGCGGGGCAATAGTAGTCCACCGCGAAAACCGCTCCTGAGTGCGAAACTTAGATCTGACTCTCAGTTCACCGAGACAGCCCAGTGAATTAAACCCTCAGAAACAGGACACGGTATTTCCCTCACTGAAATTATTTTCAGAGTAACGAAGATGGAGTTTTAAGTGTTAATTGGAAACTGGCTGCTTTCTCTTGCTAGCACCTGTTTCCCTTAAAGGTTCCGGGGTGGGGTTTATTTTTTTCACCCCATCCCTCCTTTTTTTTCAGATGTATATTTATTACATTTGTTTCTTCAGCTGGTCGAATTGCATGGTTCTGGGAGAAGAATCCATTTTTGAAAGCAAAGTGTAATTTCCACTCTACAAATGGCCAAGCGCTGGTGTAGACGTCCATGGCACCCCCACCCTAGCCGCGTGCTAACATTCATGGAGGCAGACATGTGCACCCAGAGTCAGAGAGAGCCTATTATCCCTATTTGAAGATGCCAAAAGACATCTTCTGCATATAGTATTATTCCCTTTGTTGGATGACAGATACTCTTATTTGACTTTTTTCCGTTCTTAAATTGTAATGTTATCTATCACCTGTTCATGGTGCCTATTCCTTAGCCCACTACAAAGGAGGATGCATTTTACTGAGAAAGATTCTCCTTATTTTTCTAAGGCCCTTGGGTAGTAATCAGAATAAGCTCTTGACACAAGATATTTTTAAATTATTATTTCATATAAATATTTGTGTATGTATAAACATATTTGTGTATATACAAGTTTAGAATATTGTATACAAATCTACAATATTTGTGTGTGTGTGTATATATATATGTGTGTGTGTGTGTGTGTGTGTTTGTAACTAGTTGTAAATCCCAGTAGTTAATAACACACCCAACTGCCCTGGTTGTATTTTACTTTGCCTGATGGACCTGCTAAGCATATCAGACTGCTGAAGCTTGGAGTTCCAGTCCCCAGGAGAAATACTTTATATGAACACCTCTCTCTGACCATAGTCTAATTCCCTAGGGTAAAACCATGCAGTGGGAGTATTGTTTAGGGTATGGAAAGCTGTATGATTTATTCTAAGGAGGGAAGAGGGAGTTAGGTAGATGAAAATAAAAATGGAACCTGAGTAGGCATCCAAACCATATTCAAAATTCTACAGATATACATGCATAAAAGTATATTGTGTTCTCTCTCTCTCCTTCATCGCCCTTTATGTGTATATCCTTAATACTGTTCATAGCAGCGTTTGTACCTCTTGTTTGCTTTTTCAGCTTCAAAAAAACTTTCCTATTTTCAGCCTATTATTTTACATTTTCAATAGCAACAGTGCCCATTGGATGCATTGGATCATCTTTTCAATTGTTCTTTTGTTTGTCTACTTGCATACCATGTCCAACTTAGTATTGGACCACATGCACAGTGAATCAACCATGTTCTAATGAAGATTAAGACATGAAAAGTATCCTCAGCTATGTATAAACTGTACACTCATTTAACCACCTTCCCACATGACCAATTTTAGCTAGTAGCTTATTCATCTTCTCAAGTCTCTAGTCTCCAAATTCTTACCCAGATTGATTACTGCACTAAATCTTGATTGTGCAAAGAACAGAACTTAATTATTTTGGTCTCATTTATCAGTCAGCAGTATTTAGTGTTGCCAAGATAATTATATCATTGAAATATGCACGACTTTAAAGCATGTTGGAAAAGGTCCTTCTAAACTTGTTTCTTCATAAAGAAAAACAAAATCCTTCTGAAGCCATGATTTCACTGCTATGAGGACCCCTGGCCATTTGTGTTTATTGAGTTTACTGTTCCACAAGAAGAATGAACCATTGTTTTGTTGTCTAGGAGCTGAAGGAAGATGGAAAGTGAGAAAAGAAAATGAAGGACTTGTAAATGTTATTTTCTCTATTTGGAGAAAATATATTTTTAAGTGTACAGTGACTATGTTCTTAAATATGCTCTAAAACCTTATTAAGGGATCCTGAGGAGAAAGAATTTTCAGAATAGAAATGCTGACTGTTTCCATATATTCATAAAAGCTTGGTGTATATAAACACATGTATTTCTGAATCAATCTCAAGATGTTTTTGTCTTTCTATAGAATTATGAAATGTTATTAAATTATTGTTATTAAAACATTTTAATCTCATCAGAACCTATATTTAAATGTAGTGTCTTGTTGCAAGTGCTTTAATTGTAATAGCCTGTTTGTTGAGATTAAAAAGAACATCATTGATGTCATGGTGTGCTTTGCATTTTAAAGTAGTAGCTAATGAATTACAAACATTCATTACTCCACAACCACTTGCTGAAATTTCTCAGGACCCCCAAATAGAGAATTATTTGTGCTATATACTATCATTCATGCCCTTGCTGAGTTTATGTTGTTCCCCTTTTCTTTTTCAAAATTAATTGCCTTTTAAATTAATACTCTGTTGGATCTGACTCTTTTGTTATTTTTCTCCTGTCATAAATTTATATGAACATATTTTCAGTGTAGTCTGGTTAGAGAACTGACTGTTGAAAACATGTGGAAATTAGTGGGAGGAGGGGTGAAGAGAGAAGAACAAGTTTTATTAAACCTGGAAAGAGTCAGGACTTGACACAGGAAAAGAAGAACAGGTTTCACTGAATAAATTCATTGAGGAATTCTTCTTCGACCTTTAAAAGTCCAAGCTGTGTAGCACACAGTATGTATTTGGGTAATTCAGGCACTAACTTCACATATCATAAGTCAAAGTGATAGAGTATCAACGGTGCCTTTGCTTTGATGTATTTGAATGGCGGCTTTTATTCCATTCACTTTTCTTAATAAGTGTTGAAAACTACCTACTGTTTGTTTTCTTATGCTGTTTCTTTTAGGGGAAGGGAGTGCTGTTTTACTTATGTAAAAATGAAAATTGTTGATGTTTATTTTGGGAACATTTTATTTTAAAAGTTTAGTTTTTTCTGTGAGTTTAATGTTTACAAAATGTTTGAGGAAAATAATATTTGATGCTCAATTTTTTTTAATTTTTAATTTTTTTCTTTCTTTTATTTTTCCCTCCACAAATAAGCACAGACACTCAATTTTTATAACTAGATGCAACCAGAAACACATTGGTTAAGTGATTCAAATAAATTAACTTAAATATTAAAGTCTTCTCTCTCATAAGTTAATTTGAAGAAAACCATTGAATTAGATTTTAATTTTAATAACTAACATTCATTTAGATTCCCTTTAACATGAAGATTAACTTGATTGAGTAATAAAAAATGTAAACATCTATGAAAGGAAGATATAAGACAATGCAAATTAATGATTGTATATACTTATGATTTGTAGCTTTTTTCTGATAAATTAATATTTTAATCTTAGGAGGAATGTGAAGTACTTAACTGACCACATTTTCTTTTTTGCTTTGGGCGTGAGAAAGCTCAGAGCTAAATGTAGATCTAATTTATTAATCTCATAAGACTCTGTAGAATACATATATGTATTATCTTTCGAAATGACCTTATCTTGTTCCATGTATGTATGCATTTTCTCTGTCCAGATGTCTAATTTTGTTGTTGTTGTTGTTTTTAAATTGCGGAAGGAGCCACACCATCAAAGTTGATATGAATGAGTGTTTAGAAATACAGTGAAGTCTGCAAATAGTTATTAAGGTCTAATATTGCAAATGCTGAGGGGATTTTAGACAAACTGAGACAGATATGTGATCTAAAGATACTTATATTCTGGCTGGATAGAGGAACCATAAACACATAACAAATTAAGTAATAATGAGGCAGCACACACAAACATCTGTTGCATTAAAATGAAAGCCCAAACCCTGCGTTTAATGACATGCCACTTTCTAGAAAAACTCTATTACGGCGTCAACCAGTAAAGCAAAGTATAAAAATCTTTTAATTTTCTGGGTACACTAAAACACAAGTAGTCTGAGGAAATGAGCCTGAAAATAAATATTGGAAAAGTTTTTGTGATTCCATGACAGTGGAAACCTGTATACACATCTCTTTCCTTTCTCTTTTCTCTTCTTCACTTCCTCTGTGTCTTTCTCTCTCTCACTGACTTTCTGCGTGCTTCCCTGGTGAACCTGATGGACAGGTGTGTCAGTTCCCATGGCAAGCTAACCCTGCCAGGCTGGCAGCTTTTCATATTTCTGGCTATGTAAATACAGTATTTGTTCTAAGTACTGCACTTAAATACAGTAGTTAAGTTTAAGTGCCCACTGGTTGTTTCCCTTTGTACTTGAGTCAACAATCATTTTCAGCTTTTAGAAGGGACCACCCACAAAACTGTTCTTTTGACAGTAGAAAAACTCAGAGAGAACAAAAAAAAAGCAAAAACTTGGAGAAAATAGAACTAAATTATTGACCCAGGGTGACATGTTTATGGCTAAAGCCACAAACTCAGAATTAAACTTCCAAATATAACCACCTACCTCTGGATATAAATCTAATTTTCATCTTCTCTGTCATCCACATAGACATGATTTTTTTTTTCAAACATCTTGATTACAGTTCAATGTTAAAATAATTTAAAGTCTAAAAATGGAGATCTGTGGTCCTGAAGTGAAAAAAACCATCAGATAATGATAAATACTGATTATTTAAACTTGACCTTTTAAAAAGCCTGTTGGATACAGTAAAAAGCAGTGTATTAGTACACTACCTGCGCTTGCAATTATGATATAAACAGTGCATAAAGCTTTAAAATTTTCATCAAATTAATGTTTCACTGACATACAAATTAACTGCTGACATCTAAGGTGCATGCCATGTGATGATTCCTAATTGGCAAGTGAACCTCAGAGGATTATTTATAGATTACATCGCAACAAAGTGCTGGAGTAAATTCTCATTGTGCAGCTCAATTCACATTGATGTGTGAGCTTTGATTCTCTTCACTTTTTCACATCCCTTTTGATCTCTAAAGCCTCTCAGAAATAAGCTAGCTAAGGTGCTAAATATATAATTAATAACATCTGGGCAGAGAATTTGTCTTCAAATTATCCCTAAGAGATTGGGATGCCAGTTAAGTATCCCTCACCAGCTTGTTCACGTAGGAATATTCTTGGGGATATGAATTTAAACTCAAAGGTTTGGTAGCATCCATTTCCATCCAGAGCACATAAGATAAATGTTCACACAGGAAAAGTGAGGAAGAAACTTAAACATTTATCAAGTGAATTAATTTTTAAGAATAGCTGCTTCTAAAGATCTAAGTGAAAATCCTATTGTATTCTCTAATGGCAATTGAGCTTTTTTTATCTCAGCTTTCCAATACAGTTTGTGTATGAAGAATGTAATGAGAGAATTATAATGTATTTACAATTCCCATACTATGTGATTAGCTCCAGATTTGGCCTTTCCTTTCTTTATTCCATGTCCGCCTAAAGGTAGAACGACCGAATAAAAAATGAAAAAGTAAGGCCGTTTATTCTGCACATTTTTGTTCAGTATGTATTTTGTACATGTCTCATGAGGCAATCAAAGATATGTAAGTTGTTAAATTTCTATCTACAAAGATCTGCTTATTAGAGAACTTTACAATTTATTAACCTTTTAGATGTTTTCTTCATGCTATATCCAAACCTGGATGTCCAGCTTTCTCTACCAAATTGGTCAAATGCCTATCTTTTCTTAAAAATTTATTAAAAAAACACTTTCTTTTTGAAGGAATCTCCATAGTTGGATTTAAACTTGACACTCTTTTTGTAAGAGTGTGTGTTTTACATTCATATTGAAAAGTAAATGTTGGTATACAAGCAACATGGGGAAGTGAGTATTTGTCTTATTTTTAACACTTTTGACTAGTAGTTGAATAATTTATTCCTAGGGTGGACTTTTGATTGACAGGTGCCTTCACTAGTCATGAGGCCATGGTATGAGCATGATCCAGGCAACTTGATTTCTTGCTGATGAAGATTTATAAGGAAATTTATCCCTTAGTTAGGAAAAACTCACATACTTTTCCTTAACAAACATTGAATGTGGACTTACGATGTTCCTGGTATTGAAATAAGAAATGAGCATCAAAAGAAATCCGAAGGTCCCTGCCTTGAAGGAATTTAGAATCAAATGAGGAATAAAGATACTGAGTAAATGAAGTAAATAAAACCATACAGATCAGTGTGGGATATTTGGGGAGCTATGAGGAAGGGTATATATCAATATCTCAATATGGGTTGTGGGGAGGTGGCATGGGAAAGCTTAATGGGAGAGTTGAAGCTAAAAGGGCAAGTGTAAATTTAGGGGGCAAAGAAGCAGTGGACGGTAGTCTCTGACATAGAGCCGCTGGAGAGAAGGCAGCTGAACATACCTAAGGAAAATTACACAACCACAGTAGCATTCCACATTTATTAATCTTAAATGGGTTCTTAAAGTTATCAGGCCATCCTACTGTGCTCCCTGACCCCATTCACTCTCCCAGAAGAAGACTATGTGACACTTCCTCCTGTCTCCCTAAACACTCAATACCTCTGTCTACACCCTCACTCTCGGCTGAAGCCTTGCTGCCTATTCACTGGTAAAATTGAAGCCATCAGAAAAGAACTTTATAAACACCCACTGCCACATCTATGCATCTACCAGTACCTGCTCCCACATAATCCACCTTCTTGCAGTTCTCTCACACAGCACTGACAGAATTTTAAGTTACAATGTAGAAATAGATAAATGCTATATATTGATGAATAAGATTATTCTCTTAGACCTAGAACTTCCATTTATTTTGATGTTGTTGTTGTACAGCCTTGGGAAATAATCAAGTTTTCAGTCTAAGATTTATGTAAAGGAAGTTACAAAATTAGAAACAACACACCTGCCCAAATACAGAAAAAAATAATAATAAACGTTATTTAAAAAACTTTTTTCCCCAAAGAATAGATATCAACAAGTTAAAAATAGGTGATATAATAATAAAAAGAAAAATGAATCAAAACTGTACATAATATATAATTTTGTGCATATGCATAAAAATGACAAGAAAAATGAACCATGTTCCTTTCATTGGACATTGAGATAGAAAGTATTCTTTATGGCAGATCTTTTGAAAATACGTTCAGTTTGATTCTAAAGATTCTGGTGACATAGAAGATGGGAATAAACACAATGAAGAAAGCCATCTCTGTAGTGTGACTTTACTGTCATTGAAGATTGTTTTCAGCAGGCGTTCCTCTTGCCTACCACATCCAACCTACCAGTAAGGCCAATAAAATGTACTGTTAAAATATGTCATGAATCTGTTTAACTTTCACCATCTCCACTGCTGTCTTTCTATTCTGAGACTTTATCATGTCTGGCCTGGATCATTGCCTTACTTTCCAGCAGGTTCTTCCCACTTTTGCTCTTGCAGAAATAATGACCTGAGAGGCCACACTGCGTAGTGTTTGAAGCATGGACTCCATGAATGGGCTGGCTGAGAATGAGTCCCAGCATTGCCCTTTAGTGTCTGTGAGACTGCGGCAAGTTTCTTGTCTTTACTTGCATTTTCCCATTAATAAAATTGAGGATATTATTACATATCTTGTAAGGTTACTATGAGGGTCAAATGAGTATAGGTTGAGTATACCTAATCTGAAAATACAAAATACGAAATGCTCCGAAATCTGAAATTTTTTGAGCATGGACATGATATTCAAAGAAAATGCTCATTGGAACATTTCAGATTTCGGGTTTTCAGATCAGGGATGCTGAACAGGTAAGTATACTGAAAATATTCTAAAGTCAAGAAGAAAATGCAAAATCTGAAACATTTCTGGGCAGACATTTCAGACAAGGGATGCTGAACCCATATCTGAAATAAAATAAGTACTTTTATGTATTAGCTATTTGTCAAGACCGAAATTAGATTATGTTCCTCTCTGTTTAAAACCATCAACTTCAACTCTTGCCATTCTCTGCTTCCTCAATACTTCCATCAAAAAAAAAAACAAGTCCTGTTCTGTCACAGGGTCTTTGTGCATGCTGTTCCGTTTGCCTGGGACACCCCTACCTGATTCTCCATAGCTTCTTTCTGTCCTTCATGTCTCAAGTTCTGCCTCCTCCTCTGAAAGCCTATCCCTGACTTCTGTTCATCTGTGAGATACCACCTACTGCTCTGTCTGCATTCAATCTCCACACCTTACTATTTCCCTAGTGGACCTTATCACACTTTGAGTGTTTTTTGTTTGTTTGGTTTAGTTAACTTTTCTCCCTACCCCTGCAATTTGATCACTAGAATTTAAATTCTGTGAAACAAGAAATACAGATCACAATGTTTCTTGTGATTACACTTGTTTCTCTTAATACCTAACAAAGAGCCTAGAGTGTAGTAGACAAAAAAGTATTGGATGGATGGATGGATGGACGGAAAGATAGATGGCTGGCTGGCTGGTGGAAATTCTAACTACCATAATCATGGAACTGGATTCTGAGAAGGGCTAATTTCATATTTGCAAGGTCTCTATGTCACTAAGGAGATATAAAAGGTTAAGTTATTAACACTCATTATCATTTTAGCTCTGGTAGATAGTGCCTTAAAATGCTTGTCTAAACACAGGTGCATTTTGAAAGAGGTAGAGAGTTCGAGAAGGAGAGGGGAATGTTAGGTGGTTTGGAGGACTCCAGGCTTGAAGATGCCTCAGGCCAGGCCAGGCCCAGGTGGAAATGCAGTGTTGGGGGAGGGGTGGGCTGGGGCTGAGGTGGAAGTATTGGAGTGGTGTTAGTCCCGTTGTTCAAGAGGAAATATCAGACCAGCATTTCACAGAGAATCAGCTTAAAAATACTACATGAAGAAACTTTCAAGCATTTTACTTATTAGCTTTAGAGAATGTTGAGTAGGGCTTTGCACACACCATGCCAAAATAAGTGGATGAAAGAGTTTTTAAAAAATTAAACTAATTATTTGATGTTAGGAATTAAAAACAAAACTGTTTTCCTTCTTTGACTCAGCTTGATTTTAAAATGACAGTCGGTCAGAACTGAGTAGGTGCATATGTGAGTTTGTCTTCATAGGAAAACTTTATGTTTTGTTTTCAGGTAGGAAGACACTTCATGTGAAAAACGATGTTTTCGTATATTGCTTTTGATCATAAAATTATAAAGGCACGGAAAGCTTTGCGTTAAGTGATGTTCCCCTTGTCTTACCAGGAGGTGTCACTACAGCTCACTCAAACTTACTAGTACATTCTGTAGGGATGGACTGGTGCCAGCATTTTATCAGAATTGCGGTACCTGCCCATCAACTTCTCTACTAACTTGCCTAAAGTTCTCTACCAAATTACCTAAAGGAAATTTGATGAAAAAATAAATTATTCCCGGTGCCTATTTGTCCTCCAAACAAATGTTCTTATCATGAACTAGCTGAAACCTAAAGATTTCTTTAATATTCTGGAAACACATGGCGTTCGTACTTTCCTTTGAGTGTTGAGTGAGGGTAATGAAAAAAAAAAAAGCAGGATAATAGAGGAAAGGTGGACATAGAGAAATATGCAAAGAAGAGTGAACGAAAGTGTTTCCAGTAACGCTCTGCTTGACAACCCCCGAACATACTGCTCTCTCACCTGCCTGGCTCAGTGTTGTGTTGTCCCGTCCCTGCCCCTTTTCTCTGCCCAGATAAGTCTAGCTTTCTCTGCCAGATAATTAGGACAAAAACGATAATCTGATGTTGCATTAATACATTATTCCAGCTCTTTGGCACATATAATTTGTATCTCCTCTGCTAACATTATACAATAGATATCAATACTAAAACTTTCCACATGAGGGAAATGAAAATGGAACGGACACATGATTTGTTGTTATGACTGTGGATTTGACCATAGACTTATCAGATTTCAAAATGACACCCTTGTTCTTTTCATGATGCCTTTAAAAGGATCCCTTCCAATGGAGACCTTCCTAGTGTCCTTTCACCCCTAACCCTGACCCATTGAGTTATCCCTTCTCTGGGTCCCATGGCTTCTGGTGCTCACCCTGCGTGAACACCGTCCTGAGCTGGCATGGCCTTCTGTTTTCTTGTCTACCTCTCCATCCAGAGCCTGAGCACTTTGAGGGTGGACACGATGTCTTGTTTTTAGAACAGTATGTGAGAATCCCCATCAACTGGATGGATGAATAAGAGAAAAGGTGCCCCCACAGATAGGACTCCAGGGTGGGTGAGGGTGTGGGTGAAGGGCAGCAGAGAAGGCAAGAACTGCTGGGCCACCTGCCTTTACCCACTGCCATCAGCCTCTGAGCTCCACAGCAACTTAACAGTACCGGGAAAGTCTCCGCATTTTTTGATAGCAGGGGAACAGGTCTAACTACCCAAGGAGGGGAAATTCATCCAGCACAACCGACACATTGTAGCTCCTCGTGGATTGGAGGGAACTAACTGGCATCTGAGGAGCTGTGTGTTCTGCTGTCCTCCAGGTGGCAGCATGGCCCAGCTGTCAGAGAACAGCTCAGTTCTTGGACATCCCTGACGCTGCCAGACTCAGACCTGTTCTCAGGGTATTTAGTGTCCGGGGAATGATTAATGGTGCTGCCCACTCACTGCACCCGGAGGGTAATTGAGCCTGCAATATTTTGGAGGCTACAGAGAGGCTTTCTGAGCTGCTGTTTGATAGAAGAGGCTGCAACATTTGGGACATTTTATCCCTTGGGAGATCTCCTGGAGGACTTCTTGTGCCCAAAAGCAATCTTTGGCAGAACTCTTTAAAGGGGAAAAAAGACACCAGCCCTAAAATGTGGGGAAATTGAACAGTCTTAATGTTTTTTCAGATAACTTAGTTTGCTATGTATTCTATATTGTTTTTCCTTCCTTGTTTCTGAAATACTATTTCTTTCCACCTGACTTAAAGCAAATCCTCTGGAAGGTAGCTTATGTTAATTGACTGAGTGTTTTGAAAGAGTGCAGGCAGAGCTATGTAAAATGTCTTAATTTAAATAAGCTCTAAGTTCTTTCATATTGTAAGCGGAGGTATTTAAAAGGAGGATGATTGGAAGTTTCCGAAGCTGCACACCATTCAAGAGAATGTGAGACACGTTAGAATGAGCAACTGGCACAAGCTACAGCGTCCGTTTATTCTAAATATACACATAATATCAATTATAGAAGACAACTAACAAAAGATCTTAAGCTTGTCGGGTTGAGTTTGTGTGACTGTTTCTTTTCATTAGAATTTTTAGTAACTGGGAAATATGCCAGATTCTAAGTGCTGGAAAATGGTGTCTTGAATAAGATATACTAGTAGATTTTAGCACTGTTGAGAAAAAAAAAATCGCATACGAATTCAGAAGACCTTTGTTCGTCTATGTAGCCAGATGGGGAATCCGAACCTCTGCCTTTCTGTAGTTTGGATTTGCGTTCCTCTGCTGTTTGGCTTGTAGCTTCCTCAGTGGTTTCTTTAATATCACTTTGGTACTTTTGAGAACAGTTGTTCTTCCCTAAACCCGTGAGATTTTGCTCTTCACAGAAGATCCTTTCATAGTAACCTATGATGATTTGATGTTGTACTCTATATGGGAGGTTATCTTCTGGATGTTCAGAGAGCCAAACTCAACTGGTTCTCCTATGTGCTAACCCTTTTAAGTTTCTGCAGGCAGTGAACTTGGTTGGTCTCTTTAAATCTTTGGAATAGAGTGGAAAATCAGAAGAACAATTAGGATGGCCCCTCAAATTCTATTTTTAGATTAGATTGCAGGTGTTGCACAGACTGCTATTCTGTCTAGCTTTGCTTTGTTAAATTTATCTCAAAGACTGAATTCACAATAGTGTCTGTGATGAAGATCTAGGCTAGGGATTCAAAGTAAGGGGTGAGGAGGGAGAATTAATTGAGATAGATCTACAATAGTTTATTCATAGTTTCTGGTTTAACTACAACAACAGCAAAATTAGTGGGAAAAAGAAAAAATCTCAGCATAGCCTTAAGTCTTGTTTGATGATCCGTGACTCACTGAAGGGCTTTCCTCAGCCTATCAATTTCTGTTTTGTTGGCTGCTTTGGGCAATTTATCAAAATGTCTTGATTTAATCCTTTGATATAGAAATCTGTATTTCCATGCTGCCCTTAATTATTATGCTGTTTAATATATAAACACTATGTAGTGTTTTAAGCATTATTATTTATATTTCTTACCTTTTTGCTAATTAAAAAAATAGATCACATTGTTGTCAATATTTAACTCCTATATGTCAAGAAATAATTTTTGGATATCTTTAAATTATTTCCTTGCAGAGCCAAAGGGTTCACTGTCCTAGAAAAGAAGAGTGTTGGTACTGCCAGAGAGCCCACTGATCAACTTTCCATTCCACAGCTTAACTTCTTGACTTCTTTACTTTAGAACAATAATGATCTTGAAATTCAGCTATTGTTTGGGAAAAGGACTTTCTAAATATGTCAGTCCTGAGTGGCAAATCGAGAACCAAGACTGGTGAAATAGATTAGAGAGTTGTATTGCATTCTAGGGGGGAAGCAAACTCTGGATGAAACAGAGGAATGGAAAGCCCACTGCTTTGGCCCTGAGCAATTGCGGCAGACAAAACAGTTATGGAATTAGGGATCCAGATGTGGATTTTAAAGATCCTGACCTTCCTTCTTTGAGTTCAAGATCAGAAAAAGTCTGCATATCTGGAGAATGGGGTTGAGTAGGAATGTTAGCGACATGTCTGCCGGATAATCTGCAGGGAGACTGCAGGGTTTTAGGAGAAGCTGCAACATGACAGGGACAGAAGGACAGCAGTGGTGGTCACAGTCGGCCTGACTGATAAGCCTCTGAAGAGGGATCCGGAAGTCATATCCCAATGAAGACATTTAGAGATTTTTGGATACAAAGTGGACCAGTGAAGATCAGAGAGCAGAATGAAGAAGTTGCTAGCCATGGATGGAGCCGTAACAACGCAGAAAAATTACTGTCTGTGGACACTAAGGAAGGGCACCAGCAGGTGTCCTTCCAAAAGACTGGATGGAACAAATTCAGTAATTACCTGCAGGTCTTCTGCTTAGCAGGCCTGCAATGGCATGTGTTTTCAGTCAGTGTCTACTCTGACAGGTTTTTTTCCTTTTCTTTTCTTTTTTTTGAGGGGGGACTGGCATCTGTTCTGTTTGGTTCATGCCGTGCCATACTTGTTGTTAAATATTTTGAATATTACTCAGTTATTCACATAGGGAGTAGACTAGTTCTGCCCCTCTATGTCAGGGACCTTAGAGCTTCCCAAGTTTCCTGGCATGGATTGGAGCTACCTTCCTTTCATTGTCACAAGCTCATAGTCAACATAGGAATTATCTTAGAGAAGAAAGGAAGAAATCGGAAAGACTGAGCATTCCCATAAAATGACTATATCCTCCAGAAAATGAAGATATAAATGTCCCTACTAAGAACTCAACTTTGAAGAGATGCAATGTTTAAATTTAAGGACATTTCTCAAACTAGAAAAAAATTAAAATATTACGGATTAGTAAGTCTAAGTGGTGTGGGCAATTTAAAGAAGATCAAGTCAGAGAAATAAGAAATGATGCATTTTTTGTATACCTCAGAATAGGATGAGTAAATCTCTGCCTACCTCTTACAAACTTCTGCTGAGTCACCTATAAGAGCAATTAATTTGGAACAATGGCCCAAGCTGCCTTCTCCTTTCTCTTTGTACCTCTTGCTTCTCACTTGTGTTCAGAAATGTACAGGGAGTCATAGGTTGTTTTGGTGAGCCTCCTTTTTTGTTTTTTTAAACAGAGTCTTGGTCTGTTGGCCCTGGTAGAGTGCAGTGGCATCCTTGTAGCTACTGAGACCTCAAACTCCTGGGCTCAAGCAATCCTCCTGCTTCAGCCTCCCGAGTAGCTGGGACTATAGGTGTGCGCCACCACACCCAGCTAATTTTTTCTATTTTTAGTAGAGATGGGGTCTCACTCTTGCTCAGGCTGGAGCCTCCTTTTTTAGGTGTCTCAATTGTATTAGACATTTCCAAGTCTAATGCAGAGGCAGGGTATTAGCCCCTTTCCCTTTTTAATCTCTCTCCTCCCAATCACATCAATTAACTTAAGAAGCCTTTGTGGATCCATTTCCAAACCCAGTGATAAACCCATTTCTTTGTATTTGTCTCTTAAGGTCTATGATGTTCTTTTCCCTTTTTAAAATGTATTTCCCAAGGTATAGAATCAACCAAGCATCCATCAACAGATGAATTGATACAAAAAATGTGGTGTATGTATGCACAACGGAATACTATTTAGCCATAAAAAAGAAGAAATCCTGACATTTGTGACAATACGGGTAAACTTGGAGGGCATTATATTAAGTGAAATAAGCCAGGAACAGAAAGACATACACTGCATGATCTCACTCATGTGTGAAATCTAAAAAAGTTGATCTCATAGAAGCAGAGAGTAGAACGGTGGTTACCAGGGGCCGGGATTGGGAGTGGGAAGATGTTGGTGAAAGGATACATAATTCCAGTTAGATAGGAGGAATATGTTCAAGGGATTTATTGTACAACATGGTTACTACAGGTAATAACAATATATTGTGTCCTTTAACAATGCTGAGAGTAGATTTTATGTGTTCTTCATCACATCTAAGTGAAGTAATGCATGTTGGTTGGCTTGATTTGGCCATTCTGTGATGCATGCATGTTTTAGAATATCATGTTGTACACAATATAAACAATTATATCTGTCAATTTTTTAAAAATTAGATTTTAAAAATTAAAAATAAAATGTGTACTTCATTGTGTCTAAGATCGTGTTGTTCCCTAAAGATAGCGCTCTAAGACAGTAGAATAGGTGAGAACAGTAGCACCTTGGCTGCTTCTTCATCTTTGCTCCCTCTGCTTAGAAGGGTCCTTGTGTTGCAGAACTCCAGAGTGAATCTTTAATGTTGAGGGTGTACAAAGCAGACACCTGGATCCACATTCGCAATTGGATGAGATGATTTCTTTTTCTTTCGTTTGGGGAGAACAAGAAGAGTTAATAAATTAGTAAGCAAGAGAACCAGGATCCAAACTTCATTTTTTCTAAATCCAGAGCCCAGAATTTTAATTCCACTTCATTGTCAACAATATTTTTGATAAACTGTTGGTAGGAAAGGATAGCAAAAATATATGGTGGCAGGAGGGTGAGCAGCTATATGTCAGTATGTTTTTGTGCCTCTCTGAAACAACTAAATGAAAAGATTTCAATGTACAGTTTGAAGTCCCTTCCTGGGAATAAACTTTCTTTAAGTGCATCATTCTGAGGCCTAAACAGAAAAAAGGAATATGTGAAAGGGAAGGGAAGAACACTAGTCTCCTTTACGTTTTTCCCCTGTTGGTTTTGCCTCTGTACTTCAGTATCTACACTAGGTAATTGACCCTTTAGGTCATTGGAAGTTTCCATCTGTAAGTCCAGTTGTATATTTGTTTGTTTTTGTCCCTTTATTTCTCACCTTTCCCTATAAATATTTGAGGAAACAAATATGTTAGGATAGTTAAATGGGCCTATTGGCTAATGAAGAGGTTTATATTAAGGTGGGAAAGAAAGTTATGAAAACAGATGGTTTCAACTGTTCTCATTACCAGTCATGAATTATATCACCTGGAGAACTCCACAGTTTCTGTGAATTAACAGTACCTTTCTAGCGAAGTGTTTTGCTAAGCAATCTTGATGGGCAATGTAGGTTTTGTGGTAAGCAAGGCAAAGCTATAAGACACTCAAACTCTTGTACCCAAGGATGCATGTATGTACATATGCCCTCCTCCAAAACAACAGAGAATATAAACGTTCCTGTTTTACTTGGAATACGTTTTTAGGAATGAACATTTAAATATCTATATGGATAGGTACATGTGTCTGTTGTATGTGTGTGATATTTTAGTCCTTCCTTTAAGAAAATGTTGTAGTCTCAGTGTGAAAACCTGACTTCAAAAGAGATAGAAATTAATTTTCTTTACCTTGACTTGTGCTCAACTCTACCTTGATAAAACACTCCTCAGACATTTCTTTTCAATAAAAACCTACTAAACTAAAATTTAGATCTTTTTACTTTCATGACTTCTGAGAAGCAAAGTGTAAGATTTATTCTAGGGTATTTCGTGTGTGAGAGCTGTCTAATAAAAATAGTTGGTGTTTACTAAATTCATACCGTGTGCCTTGCATTGTGCTGGGTTAGCTAGTTACATACGTATTTCATTTAGTTTTTGTTATGACAATTGCCGTTATTAACACTATTTGACACATAAAGAAATGAGTCTTTGAGAAGTCAGGTAGCATGTCCAAATTTCAGCAGATTGGAGGTGGCACTGAGGCCAACCTCAGAGACCACTCTACATGGCCTGTCTTGATATGTCTGTATCTAGGTTGTTGGGAAGACCAACTGCATTTGTGAAAAGTGTTAGAAGACTGAAAAGGACTAGGAAACAAAGTGCAATCAACCAGATAAACACATTTAAGTGGTACTTGTTTGAGGGGAAGTTGTCAACCCTTCTCTGGTTGGAGAATTACATTTTATAAAATTAATATATCTGTTAGAAACAAAATGTTTACCAAAAAACATAAAATAAGCCTGGAGTAAATTCAAAGTCCTACTGTTAATTTATAATTCTTAGTATTTTAGTCAGTGTTAACTATTGCTGGCTATTTTATTCTAGCAAATGGTTAAAATGAAGTAAAATTAATTATGCACCATTCTAAACAGCTCCAAATTTCTGCAGTAAAGTCATTAAAAGTTTCAACCTAGTACCAGAATAAAATTGCACATACAATTTTGTCATTTCACTAGTGCTGACATTTTGAGGTTGAGTTAAAAATGCAGAGTAGTTTTTTAAAAAAAATTTCCTGTAAACATCATACGAATACATTTTACACATTTGTAAGTAAAAAAAGAAAGGTATTTCCTAATGTCAGAATGCTGCCCCAACATTTCCTTTTTTCTACTCTTAACGAAATAATGCTTGATTTTTTATGAAAAAAAAAATTTCCAGAACCATGTGCTGACTTAATTATTTCTTATTTCAGCAGAGCTGCATGGTTTATCCGAGTGCGCTTACAGGGAGAGGGTGAAGGCTAGGAGGATAGGAATAGCCAATATGTAAGCGGTTCTCAGGGTAGTCTCTGTCTTGTTAGAGCTGAGAGAAGCTGTCTTTTGCCTTGTGTTGTTCATCTATTTAGTAGAAAGCTTGTGTGATTTGCATTTTGGAATATTCAGTCTTTGTAATTTACTTCTAAATAATTTGTTTCTACATTATGCTGCTTTGTTTGTGGAGAACAATACTTACACAAGTGCTTCATGAAGTAAAATGAACTGACACTGTACTCTACAAAGAGAATTTAAAAATAAAAACCATTCAGGATGAATGGCATGCATTAAAGAGATCCCGACCATATGTCTGAATGGGTCTGTTTGTACCAAGCTCATTTATGAAATTCATAGGCACTAATTTATCTACAAAATAAAGTGATAATGCTTTCAAGCCAAAGAAAAAATAGTAATGTAGTAAATATAAAAGACACATTAATAATCTTTCTTGTGACCCTGATTTCTGTCTTTTATTTCGAATTATCTATTCAGAGTCATATCAGAAGAATTGTTTTAATAAATATAGACATTATTCAGTCTCAACAGAAGTTTGGCAATATCACTTCCTGGAGTAGGTGGTTTGGAGGGTGAGACAACTTTCAATATCCTTATACTTCTGGGAGAAAAAAATGCGGCCAAACTGTAGGAAGTTCTGTAACCAAAGAATTTCTAAGACATGGGCTCTATCCACCATGGTGTAGTAAATACATCTCAGAGGCATTTCCCCCCAGAAAGATTGGCCAGCTCATTTTAGCAAAAATGGAGTGAGAGAGGTTTATGTATTAATTATTAGATCCCTAAGTATTAAAAGCAAGTTCTTTTCAAAGAGAATCTGGACTCTTTGTTTTTTTCAACATCATATTCTGGATCTGCCTATTGAAACAGACTCAGTTAATAACTATTAAAAGTGATGGGGCTCAGAACCCCAAAGATTGGCACTTTGAAGTGCCAAGAGGCCTTAGCAGCTGCCTCAGAATCACGGTTCCTCTAACCTTGTCTGTTCTCCCCCTAACCCCCATCCCCAAGCACAGGGAGGAACTCTCTCTCTGGAATTTCCTTATCTTACTGAGAAACTTTCTTTCCAAAAAATTGCAAAGGTCTTAAGACATCCTCCTTAGGGATTTCATCAGATAACCAGCAAAGAGCAACCACCGGAGAACAGAATAGGTTAGAAGTCCTTACCATGCACACACAGACTTTTCATCTACTCAGGTCACCTCTGAGAGATTGCTTAGGAGATTCTATCTGCATAATAAGACATCCTTTGTTCCTGTGCCTTTTTTCCCCTACAGGCCTATTCATTTCCCCATTTCTTTTTCCCCTATGAACAGGACATTTAAGCCTATATAGTTCCTCTTTCAGTTCATATTTTACATGACTACTGTGCACTTGTGTGCATGTAATAAATTTGTTATGCTTTTCTCTGTTTTTGTTAAGATGGGGAGGAAAAGGATCACCCCCTTTTTGCCCCTACAAAAGTAAAATACTTTGTGCATTTTAAGAATTACTGAGGCTGGGTATGGTGGCTCACACCTGTAATTCCAGCTTTTTGGGAGGCCGAGGTGGAGGGATCGCTTGAGCCCAGGAGTTTAAGACCAGCCTGGGCAACATAGTGAGACCTCATCTCTACAAAAAATTTTAAAAAAAACCAAGCATGGTGACACTCACCGGTAGTCTCAGCTACTCAGGAGGCTGAGGCAGGAAGATCACTTGAGCCCAGGAATTCAAGGCTGCAGTGAGCTGTGATCCTGCCACTGCACTCCAGCCTGGGCGACAGGGCAAGATCCTATCTCTAAAATAGCAACAACAAAAAAGAATTATTTAGTGAATCTAATTGTTTTGTAGATATTTATGAGAAGCCACACATTCCTATTTGCTTATTTATTATAATTTAAGAGGCCAAAAATGTTGTAAATTAGTGTTGTGCATTATTAGTATTTTTACATAAAATGTAATTATTTTAAAAAGAAGATACTCAAGGATTAGATAATACAAAATAATTTGATAATATAGGATCCAGCAGCAGCCATAGCTATTAATTGCAAACCCGTTTGGACTTCCGAAGAGAGTGGCTTGGCACTTTGGACCACTGGAATTTGATAAGCCCTCAGAGAAGCAAGGGCCAGATCATTATAAAAATTCAATCTCTGTGCCTATAGATGGTCCTTCAGAGTGATTTGGGAAGAATTTTCACTTTGGCTAGAGTTAAGATATTCATAAGCATTAAAACCAAAGTCAGTGCAAAGTTTAACCCACTGTGGTGCTGTGCCTTCCAAATGCAATACTAATGGAGACTTGGTACTTTTCCACTGCAAGGTATAGAAACATCTGCTCTCTCAGAAAATAAATAAAAAGGCAAATTATTTCACCATGGGCCATTTGACTCGTGTGAAAGATCATTAATGAGGAACTGCAAAATATGTGGCCAGAGATTATTATTTATGATAAAATCGAGGTTGTATTGTCATCATAATATCCCATTAAGTTAATCACTGTGGAAATGGTGACTGTTTAATAATGACCGTGCTACATCACCTAGTCAGTTCAAGTCTGAAGTGAATTGACAGATTTAACCACTTATTTTATTGAGTGTCTGATTTTTTTCTTAAATTTTGATTTCCCTGCAATTCAGTAGCTAGGCAATACGGCAGAGAGACTGGGCGTTCCAAGGTTGGAACACAGAATAATACAATTTAGAATGAAAGGGGGAATTTAGAGATCATCTAGATGGAAATTCCAACTCAATTAATGATGCTTTTTGTTGTTTTGAGGGAGGATTATTGTTGGAGAATAGTTAAACTTGTTGGAGTGTAGGCCTATGTGAGATTTTTCAGATGAAGAGATTTAAACACAAAGAAGATAGTGCACAGGTTTGGAGATGAAGGAGAAAGGGGTTATAAAATAACAGATTTATTAAGCACCTACTATGTTTTAGATACTGGAATATACACACAGAAGAAGAGAAAGCCATATAAGAGGAGGTAGGAGAATATCAAAATTAATATTTACCTGATTACAGTTTTTTCCCAATTCCTTTACAAAACTTTCTGCCTCTGAAAATAATGAATTACATCTTTAGAAGTAGTTTGCTCATTGATGGCCTGGATTATAAAACCAGTTCTGGTCATTATAGATACCCGATACATTTTGTACAAAGTATGCCACTAAGGAAAAATAATGAGTTATTAAGCATTATTAAACATATATAGTCTTCTCCTTTTTGTCCTTATGTATCTTGGAATTTGTTGTCATCAAGGTAATGACCATATACGTGCTTCTATATATTTCTCTCAAAGGAATGTATACCCTTAGATAGCCAGCACCTAGCATGCTGTCATTACACAGTTGTGCCTGATGAAAAGTTTTTGAATGAATGAATGAGATAGAGTAAATTAATGAATAAGTGAATCTCCAGGTTAAACCCACAGTTTTTATAAGTGGAGTCAAAAACATATTTGTGGAGGATCCTTTGTCAGACACCTTAATGTCCCTCTGCCAAGTACCGAAATACATAAAATATTACACCATAAAATGATTACTATCAAAAAGACAGTGAAGTTATAGTAAAAAATGATGTGTATATTACTTGCTGGTGGTATTACCAGTTGATAAACCTTGTAGAAAGTAACATGATCATCTGTAGCAAAAACCAGAGTCATAACCATTGCCTTATCAATTTTTCTTCTCTTATGGAAACGTTTGAACAGAAAAACCAAGCTAACCATAAAAAAAAGTTATTACAATCAATATAAATAGCAAAAAGTTAGAGATAAGCTAAAAGTCCAGCAGAATAATGATTTTATAGATTATGGTATTTCAACGTAGTTTAATATTATGAAATCATTATAATGATAACTATGTAGAAACATCATTATATTTATGAGACAATATAAATGAAAATAATGAAATATAAAATACTATGATACCATTATTACAACAATACAAGTACAGTATTATGTATAGGTAATATGCATAAATAAAAATAGCAATTGATATATAATTTTTGCTTTTGAACATTTATTCATTTTATATTGCCCTTCAATACACTTCTAAAATTATCCCATTTTAATGTCATAAATAGATAGTGTAGACACAACTGTGCCTGTTCTTCTGATAATTCAGTGTCTTCAAAGAGCCCTAGACTCATCGGTTTCCCTCAACATCCCTATACTGAAATTTTGGAATACATGGATATTCAAGTTAAATGTGTATAATAGTGACCTTAGGCCATATGCCTTGTTGGTTGTTTTAAAAAATTAACCTGCAATATGCATTAATTTTCTTGTATAGTTTTTTTTAAATTCACCAAAATCAATATAAAGTGAAAAATCAAAGGCCAACACGTACATGTATCCCTGTTAATCTGTTGGAAATACTGCATAATGGAAAGGAACTCTTGGCCAATGGGTTGGACCTGTTGATTTTACAGATGGAGAACCATGGGAGGCAGGGAGATGAAGTGGTTTGGACAGGGTTATAATGCCAATAATGGCAGAGCCAGGGTCAAAATTCATATGTTCTGCATGAGTTCAGAACTCTTGCATCCACCCCTTATCCAGAATGCTCTTCCCATTACCCTGAAAGAGCTGTCACCTTCCTTCCAGCTTCAGAGCCAATCAAGATTTTTCTCTAACTACAGTGTCACATCTGCACTACATTCCCATGTCTGAAAAAAAAAACAGAAGTTTCCATCTTAGCCAGCAATCGCTGCGTTGTGCAATTACACAGACTTAGTAAATGCATGGCTCTCGGGTGGTCCTGTCTGCATATTCTCACTGACTGCATCTCCTCAAATTCTGGAATTCTGCTGCTTAGCTCTACAGTATTAATGTGTTCACCTAGCTAATAGCATTCCTATCGGTCACAGCAGCCTGCTGCAGCCCCCTCCCCACCCTCCACAGGCAGAAATCCTGGTCACAGCAAGCTTCTCCCACTGGGGAAGCTTCCAAAAACCAACAAAAGCAAATTAGTGTTCCTGATTTGCTTCAGAAACAAACAGCAAAGAAGCCTCTCCAAAAATGTTGTAAAAAAACAAACAAATAAGAGAGAAAAAACAGCTTCAAGGGAAAACCTACCGCTACTCTTGAAGGGGGCTCTTGGAGGAGACTTCCGAAAAGATAAATGGTTGCTGAGGATGGTTTGCCCATTAGCCCGTGGTGGGCAATTAGGCAGCGTTGGAAGGGAGGAGGAGAGTCTCAATTCATTTGAGGGTCCTAGCAAGCCAGCCTTGAAATAATTAAAAAAAATAAAGTCACTTGATTTAATGAATGTGGTGAAATGAACATTGATTGCATTAATCCCTCCATTGATGTGCAGTTTTTCCAGCCAGGCATCATTTCAACATGGCTTCCTCCTTTGCCCCACTTGTTCTGACCTTCCTATCCCTTCTTTTGCTTCAATATGGTGAACAAGCCCTCCTACTGTATCTCCCAGTTACAGTGTTGTGGGAAAATTTATGATTCTTTTATCATCAGAGCAGTCAGTAGGCAATTATTAGTCAGAAAACCCTTGCGAGTCTCTTTGGAAAACCGTTATTTTACTGTCCTTTTCCAATAATATTCACCCAGAAACCTAGACAATAAATATCAACTGAGCACCCATTATGAATCAGGCACTAGTCTAGCCATCATGGGAGTCCAGGTCTGAGTAATGCTTTGTCCTTGTCCTCAAGAATTTCACAGTGTGAGAAGGGGACGTGAGCTGGGATGAAGTGCTGATTTGGCCAATCTGTCTGGCTACCCTGTGCGTTCCTCCATTTCTCATGGCTCCTGTGTGCCCAGACAAGGTCCTTGAGGAAAAAGGCAATTCTCCGAGAGAGAAGGGCTGTAAATCAGTGGCTCCTGAGCATGAGTCCTTGGAGCAATACCTCTAGAATAAGCTTTTTTTTTCTTTGGATATAGGTATCACTCTGTGACTGAGGCTGGAGAGCAGTGGTGCGATCATAGCTCACTGAAACCTCAGACTCCTGGGCTCAAACAATCCTCCTGCTTCAGCCTCCCAAGTAGCTAGGACCACAGGCCCACGCTACCATGCCTGTATGAATTTATTTTTTTTTTTTTGTACAGACCGGTCAGGGGATATCACTATTGCCCAGGCCGATCTCAAGCTCCTGGCCTCAAGTGATGCTCCTGCCTTGGCCTCCCAGAGTGCCAGTATTACAGGAGTGAGCCCCCGTCCAGGGCCTCCTTTGTGCTTTTCGAAACTACTTAATTTAGTACTGGATCAGAGTATTTTGGGAAGAGGACTAGGATGTTTATTTTAAAGATGCTTTCTAGAGAATTCTGATACTTCACCAGATTTGGAAATCAACAATGGAGGAATCAATAGTAGACAAGAGGAAATGACTTTGAAAACATATATGATAACCACCGGCAGTCACACATGGATACACTATACTGTAATGGTTAAAGATTTATAGCTGTGGAATCAGACTGCCTGGGTTTAAATCCTGTCTTCCACTTAGAGCTGTGAGATTTGGGGCAAATTTGAAATTTAGATGGTCTTTAGTTTTCACATATTTTTAAATGAGAAAAATAATATTATTTACTTCATGGGATTATTATAGGGATTAAATGAGTTAACATACTTAAAGCATTTAGAACAGTGCCAGAGATATAGAAAAATCCAGTAAATATCACCTATTATTAACATTATAATAAGGAAATGTATGCTTAGAGTCTTATGAGAATATAGGATGAGGAATATGGGTTCTCCTTTATTTAACCCCCTAGAGTAAATAAAACAAATAAAAACCTGCTGATATGTGAAATTCTCTTGGGTGATTTTTGATGTATAGTTCATTAGAGGCTTGTAGGCTGTTTTGTGTTTTGTGTGCTCAGTAGATGGATAATAACTAGCCGCTACATTCATCACTATACTCTACTGCTGTACATTTTGTTGCTTTCCATTTTTTCAGTTCAAAGATTTCAGGAATAACAGAAATTATAAAGCATAGATGAAACATTAAACAGTTTTAACATCTCTTTAATTGTCCATTTCTGATCATGGCCTTACATGGGCCCAAAAGTAACATTAATGTTGTATTATTTTTGAGTCAATCAAAAATCTTTCTGCTGATCACTGAGCAGAAGTTGGTGTTCTCATTCCACAGCTGCTTCTGACCTCCGGGATGGTCTTAGGCATGTTGTGTGATATCTCTGGGCTTAGTATTTTCATTTATAAATAAGTTTGGGTTGACCTCTAGTTTTAACTAAAGAGTCCTCCCACCCACTGTGGTTTTTCTCACTCTGCCTCTTGTCCACATTTGAATTACAATAAAGCAAGAATCTCCACTAATAGGAAGGAGTCTAACTGGTCAAATTTCAGGATGCTGATTGGGCCACAGACCTACCATGCAGATCTCTCCTTTTTATTCTTCAGGATACGCATTGTCTTCTGTGGTAGCTGGGCCAAGGATATTCCATTATTTCCAGCTGGTATATCTTGTGTTACCACAAGTATCATCTATGTAGAATATTAGTTCAATAAAATGTTAACAGATACATGAGGAAAATATTTCTTTGATGAAAAAGATTGAGACATAGAACATTAAATTTAAACTGGTTCCTTTTTTATTACTCAGAATCTGTAATAGATGAATGTATACTAACTTACTAATAGGAAAATATAGTAGAAAATGCCTCCAAACATTTTGATCATCAACCCTAACTTTCAAGAAATATCTCGTGATATCAGCATTCCATGTAATACATTTTTGCAAATGCTAGAGAAGTTTTGACCATTTTTGGCTGTCAACCATGTAATAAGCCAGTTTTCTATTTGAGGTTCATTGAAGAAAAGTAACTTGCCTGGAGATGCATTCATTGAAAATGGCACATTTGAAAATTTTGCATTAATTTATCCACTGTTATACTATAACACATTGCACTCATTCAGTTCAGAGATCTCAGGAGCAATGCAAATTTCCTAAATATTTCATTTATTAATAGGAATGTATACAAATGTGGATGTGAGGAAGAAATCTTAAACCCAAATCATCTTCTAGTTCTTGTTGTCTGTCTAGGTCTGCTGTGCCAATCCTCACCAATGCTCTAGGCCAAACAACAGGGCTTGACTTCCTGACACCCGGTTACTCAAAGGTTGCCACGTCTGACTTAGTCTCTATTTATAGAAAGGGAAAGATTGAAATTCTGACTCGTACTTGATTCACTGGACCAAAGAAGCAACGCCAAGGGTCTACCAAGCCCTTAAACTAGAATGCCTGGCAGTTTTTGTACCAATGTGAATGTTAAATTTTTATCCTGAAGAAAAAAAACTTACGACACTCTGTCTTCTTTACAAAAAAAAAAAGGGTGAGGGGAGAGAAGTAAAGAAAATGGGTAACAAGTCTTTACTTGTGATGGATGTCCTATTTCTGGAAAGATACTAGGCCTTTTACCCCATGACCTGTGCTTAAGTTTCAAACTTTAATTTTTTTTAATAAGTTTAGCTTATTAAATTCGGTATCATTTTCTTAAAATAAAGGAAGATGTCATTAGCTTTTACAGTAGCTATACTTTAGTAGAACCTAGAATTAGTTTCAAATAATAATTCATCTGAGCCAGGATTTATTCTTTTTGCACATTTCTATTTCAATATTGAAGCCAGGGGAACACACACAGAAAGGTGGAGTTTGTGAAAGTCATCATAAATAAATGAAGGCTGTTATATGACCTCTTTTTCTTTGAAGATACAGCTGTGATTTTTTTTCTAGGGTCAACATACTTGGCCACTTGATAATTTCTTTGACCAAGTTGTTATGTGCCCAAACCAGAATTGATCTATCTTTTTTTAAAAAAGGCATCCATTTAGAAATCCAGTCATTTAGCAATGTGAATTTGGCAGAGAAAGTGATGGTGTAGTTAAACGTTTCATCAATAATACTAAAAATCATTTAAAAATAAATAACATATACTATGTTTTTTTCTTTTAAATGTGAGTAGGAAAAGATACTTGAATCATAATGCCATGCCTATATAATGTCTGATATTCGAAAAAATAATGCACGTATATAGTTAGAAAATTCAGATTGTACATAAGAACAAATTAAAATATAAATATTTTGCCACCCCTATCCCACCAGAGGTAACGGCTATTAACAGTTTTTGTGTGTGATGCTTAATGATGATGATAATAATAACAGTGATAACCATCATCTATCCATTATTCTCTCTATATATTTTTTGTCTTTCAATTGTAAACTAATTCATATTTATAGTCTCCTTGAGAATTCACAGTATACATACACTTGTACATCTGGCTTTTTTCACATAACTGTATATCTTGCATGTCTTTCTACACTAATAATTCATGGATTTACTTCATTCTCTTTAATGGCTACATAATACTTTGATATAATATCTATCATAAATTATCCAATCAATGGAGATAATTTCTAAAGTTAACTTATTCACAAAATAAGAGTCTTTTTCCTGACTTTGTTTTAGTCCATTTATGAGGCAGAGTAGTATATTCCCAAGAATATATTTCTTTTTACTAAAATATACCTGTATCCTTTTAGATGCATCATTCTAATCTGACAATCTTTTGAAACAGTCAATGCATGTAGTCTAAGTATCCTTTGACATATATACATATATAAGTAGAGATGATTTGAAAGTCAGAGAGGCAGTTATTCTCCCAAAGCTATATTTATACCAGATTTGAAATAGAAATTTTCTATTGTGACCTTGAATCAAAGAAGAAAACATTTGACCAAAGTTACTTATAATCACAACCTAATATTATAATCTTACCATCAAGAAGATTAGACTAGGAAAGGGGAACAATGGAAAAAGAGAATTATTGAATGGGTTTTATGTGCCAAGGATTGGGTTTGATGTTAACACATATCTTATCTTTATTGAGAAGATTATTGTTATTGATTATTTAATAATTAGCTCTCCTGAAGTTATTTCCAGCCACCATGAGAGAGAGATTGCAGACAGTCAAGAGCTTTATCACAACCTTAAATGTCCTCCCATTTGTAACAATTCTGCCCATATGACTAATGATGAAAACTGCTGAGAAGGAGATAATATTATGAAAGCCAAGACAGAGATTCTTTCTAATATCAACAATAAACTGACAGCTCCCCCAGAAAAATGTAAAAGCTGCATTAAAATTAAGTTATTCACTCAAACCCTAGCAAATTTCAATGTCAGCCTTGGAAATAAGTGTGGACTCCAGATATAAAGCTTAGGAAAAATCAAGGACAAATAAAAGGATAAATAAGAAATAGGCAAATTAAAATTTAAATGGTGACTTACAACAGTGGCAGTGAATTTTTTCACTGACTGATATTGGATGTTATCTCTTCTTTCATCACTTTATCATGTGTACCTGTGAGGAGGCTTTGCGAAATTTCACGTTAGGAGATAAGAAAGAGGTTAATCAGTCAGACCTTTCTGCTTCCCAGACTGCTGTTTTATCTCTGACAGTGACACCCTCACCTGAAGTTCGGAGGGTGGGTGATTATGAGCATGAAGTATTGAGCACAGGAAAAATTCAATAAATGATTGCTGTTGTTAGGATGATCACTATCATGACGATTTTAGATTTGGCAATTCAAGCATTTCCAGCTTCCCTTAATAATAAAACTATCAATCATTCACATTCATAATTTCATTTCTTTTTAAGGCTATGCCATCTCAAAGTGTAACACATTTCGTATGTTTGCTGCCCAGTATATAAAGTAGCATTTTTCTTTCTTTTTGTGTCCCTTGATGACATGACACCTCCTTTTGTGATCTTTTTTCTGACGAGTCTATAGTGACCATATGAATACTGTCACGTAGATGTCAAGGAGGATCAGAAAGAGTGTAGCACAAGATATCTGGAAGATGTGGGTTCAGATCTTTTCAGAGCGTCTACTGTTACGTGAATAGCGATTCCTGGGGCTGTGAAGATTATGAGAGGATACATACGTAAAGCAAGTAACAAAGTGCTTGGCAGATAGCAGGTGGCCAGAAAATATTATTTTTTCATTCCAGCACCATCTCTGCCCCTCACATTCTTCCCTTCCCTCTTTTTGGCGTCTCAGCATTAGTTACATTAAAGTTATATGAAATTAAAATTTCAGTTCCTCAGTTTCACTAAGTCACATTTAAAGTGCTCAATAGCCGCACAGCCAGTGGCTGCACATTTTGGACAGCGCAGATGCCGCATATTCCCATCACTGCGTAGAGTTCTATCGGACAGCGTTGCTCTCAAACAATAGGTTACAAATGAGGTTCGTGTGACCACAGAACTGAATTCTTAATTTTAGTTAATTTTAATGACTTACATTTAAACAGCCATAGGTGACCACTGGCTACCACATTGGACAGCACAATTCTGGAGTATCGCAAGTCCTCCTCAACTGACTTGCAAATTTTAATTGGCTTTTTTGTGGTTTTATCTGGCACCAGCGATTCTGAGGAGTGGGCAGATGATTCTGTCGACTGCAAGTATTTGTAGTGTATTTTTGATTCCTTCTCCTCCACTATGACTAGGCTAAGTTAGCCCACATCTGATCTTCTTACATGCTTAGCTGTCCCTATTTTTTCGCTTTGAAAACTCTTGTATATCCCATTGGATTTTATTAGCCTCACTTATTTTTAAAACTAGTACAAAATCAATAAAGGACTTTTTGTGGTATGCCCAACATTGTTCAGTGAATGACAAGGTTTGAAGAAAGTGTATAAGAAAATGACAGCCTGTAGCAGAAGGTCTTAACCACAGAGACACAACACACTGATGTGTTGTGATCATTTCTGAGGTGTGTGGTGAGTAATTTGCTGCTATTGATAAAGTGTCAACATGTGCAAATTATTCCTCCTTTTATTTTAAGAAATTAAAACAGTCTGTATCGCTGGGATCATGATGTCCCATTACTCATTTACATTCTGGTGCGCTGGCTCGAGTGGGAGAGAGAGGTGGTGGAGTTGTGTCTGGCATGCTGGTGGTTGCTTCCAGACCTGGGCTCTCTTAGGAGATTGGATCATTGATCAGAATGTCATCCGTGTGTGTCACCAAGGAGAAAACTGTTAAAAGCACCATAAGCAATAAGATGTCAAGCAATACATTAAACTGATGCCTGGTCATGGAGACTGATCATTTCTCTCTCACTGCCTCAATCTTTTTTTTTTTTTTTTTTAAAAAAAACTAGATGGCAGTTATTTAGTAATTAGACTGTTTTAAGCCTAAAATGTCTGACTTAAATGAATAATTTTCAAGGTGAAATAGGGTCAAGGATTCATCTTGTTGACAGAGAGAAGGGAAAGGTGATGCAGTGGAAGAGGTATTAGGTGATTAGGACAGAGTTGAAAAGCACAGTCTGGAAGGTTTCACAAGCAAAGAGAGGTTTAAGCATTTAATGGAAAAGGAGGAAAAGGTCACACGAAGACATGTCTGAAGGTCAGGAAGTAATATAAAATTGCTAACAGCATGCAGAATGATTATTTAACTGAGTTCACCGAATGTGTTCAGGTTTTTGTTTGTAGATTCTGAAGACACTTGTGTTTAGAATACACATAATGAGGGAATTTGACATCTGTTCTTGTCTGGTTCCTTTACTTTACTTATGGGTAGAAGAAAATTGTTATAGAAAGGATGCCATGTTAGAAATTCTCATTGGACTCTGTAATCTTTCAGCCCTGATACAAATAAATAACCATCTACAAAGAAGTTTCATTCTGAGGAAAATTACAATCACTTCTAATTTATCTCATTATTAAGATGAACTTAATAAATCAAAAACAGTTATTAAAGTGTAAATTGGAAGATGTGTACCTGTACTTTCCAGTTTTCTCAGCATAGTCTGAGTCCACTCTAGAAAATGGTAGATAGACACAAAGATCACACTAGACCTACTGACTCCTGGAGGGAGGAGGAGGGAAGTTTCGCTAATGTAGCATCATCTGCTGCCCATTTAGTTTGTTCTTCCTTTACTGACAGTTACATGGATTTAAAAGCCCATTAAGAATGAGTGTGTTCTGTCTGTAAGCAGTGGAAGCACATGATCTGATGACTGTTCTGTAAACAGACCTAAGCTTCATTTTGGACAGAAATAGGTTTTCATTTATTTGGAAGCTAATTATAAATTGGAATGATGTTCTTTTTGATGGACAATTCGATCTCATTTGAATTCAAATTAACAGCTGCTGTTTATGTCGTGCAATCTACCTGAATCTAGATAGAGACTATTAAAGATCTGTGGCTACAGAATCTTTGTTCTCTGAAGACTTTAAGGGAAAAAGTGCATTCTGTAAACTCTCTTTATTAGAACTATACTGTAGTTCCCCTTGAACATCAAGGATGCTTTTTTTTGTCTATAAATATATTAAGGGGGGTTGTGAACATTTAGCACAAACGTGTTACTACAAAAGGGAAAAGTACAAATGCTGGACATTTTTCAAATCATACATGTATTTTAAATGAATTAATACACATGCTACTACTCATATTTTTGTTCATATATTGTCTTATATAAGAATTTAGTTCATATACATTCATAAGTACATTTAAGTTCATAGATAATTAATTGTATTAACACAGGGAATAATTTATAGCTACATGTGATATATATGAACCACATATTCATAAATGATATTATTTATATGGAGATATATGTATATATAATAAATAAGTGTCTCAAAATCTCAAAACTGATGGGAAATAATTAGCTACAGTTTATAGTTTTGAGTATTTTTCTTTTCTCTAAGCAAATCTCATCCACCTACAGAACACTTGATAATGTTATAGATTATGTGGGAGCTGAGTACTTCTGAATTGCTGAATGCTTGAAGAATGTTTATGTTTTTCCTCTGAGAAGCCTGTAGTATATAAGCTGAGAATCAATGCCCAAGGATCATGACAAAGCTGTGGTCAGCGATATAACATTTATAGGTGTTATTTTTAAAATTATAGAATCATAGAACTGGCATTTTCCTCTGAAGTATTTAAGCTAAATGTGTAAAATGACAAGCATTTCTTATGGCACACCTGTCATCTAAATTTAGTGCTGATATCTTATTTACAACTCTGAAAAGACAACAGATACTATCGAATGGTCTTTTTTATCTTTTAAAAATCCTACTGGGATGATATGTCTTATTATTTGAAAAAGTTTTAGTGTTAAATCAGAATAAAATTATAAAAACAAACTTTTTGCATGAGCATGCACTTAAGACTTTCAAGGTCTTTGAATTATGCAAGTATTTATTTACTAATTATTTTTTTGACAGAGTGTTGTTTTGAAGCTGCAAAAGATGTACCCTATGTTAATCATGAACAATCCTTAACTGAGATGTGTAAATACGATCCTTCATAAAGGCTCTCAGAAGGGGCACAGAGTTTAGAGGTTCAGTATTTTAGATCCCTTGAATCCTCCCTATACAGCATCTCATCTTCTCTTTAAATGTTAAAAGCTGTTTTATGCTCCCTAATAATCCATCATCCCAGAATTCTTCCTGGGCAGCAAAGATAAACAAATGACTCAAGCCCCATCTTTAAATTTTTCCTCTATTGATGTCCACGATGTTCCATAAAAGTTGAATGAAGGGATGAAGGTAAGGTTGAGGAATTGCCAGAAGAAGCCAACTCAATAGTGTATGGGACACAGTAAGCCACCTTACAGAGTGGCATGGATATGGAATTAGCAACGACCCTATGCATTGCTCTCAGTCTTGCGGGATCAGAAACATGATTTCTTAGCTCACCAAGACTGGATCTGCCTTTTAAGGAGAACTCAAATTAACAAAGATTCAAAAATAAACATATACACACACATAATTATGGGTAGTATATTTAAAAGCAGTTCGCCAATTTACCACTTCATGAAAGGAGAAATAATGTTATACATGCCAGAATATTCTTAATAGCATAATCACAACATATTCTCTTGCAAGCCAATTTATGAGGAAGCCAAATCATACTCAGAAATTTTCTTAAAAAGATAAAATTAAAGTCAAAGGAGTGACTGCATGTTAAAAAAAAATGTTCCTTAAGAAAAGATACACATTGCACATGAAAAATAAAGAGCCAAGCCTGAGCAAGAGCAATACCTCTTCTCTACAAAAAAAATAGGAAACTTAGCTGGGCTTGGTGGTGCACACCTGTAGTCCCAGCTACTCGGAAGGCTAAGGCAGGAGGACGACTTGATCCCAGGAGTCTGAGGTTGCAGTGAGCTATGATGATGCCATTGCACTCTAGCATGGGCAACAGAGCAAGACCCTGTCTTCAAAGATAGACAGATAGATAGATAGATAGATAGATAAATAAAAAAATAAAGAGCCAGTCTTTAATGTTAAAATTAAGTCATTATAGAAATAGGCAAAAAATAAATACCTGATAAGTAAAAACAATTCATAGAAAAATAAATTTAAAAATTTGATAATACTTAGCATTGGCAAGGATGTGAAAAAGAAGCTGCTATGGTCTGAATGTTTGTGTCCCCCCCAAATTCATATGTTAAACTTCTAAAGCCCAAGGTGATAGTATTAGAAGGTGGGGCCTTTGAAATACGATTAGATCATTAGAGAGGAGCCCGCTTGGATGGCATTAGTGCCCTTATAAAGAAGGCCCAGGAGAGACCTTGCCCATTCAACCGTGTAAAAACCCAGCAAGGTGGCACCGTCTGTGATCTACAAGGAAGTGGGCCCTCACCAGAAACTGAATCCGCTGGCACCTTGTTCTTGGACTTCTCAGCCTTCCAAGGATACGAGAAATACATTTCTGTTGTTTATAAGCCACTCAGCCTATGGTATTTTGTTATAGCAGCCCGAATAGATTAAGACAGACACCATCTCGGACAAATATGAGTGGAGCTATAAACTGGTACAACATTTCTGAAAGGAAATTTGGCATTATTACTCAAAATATTTAATTCACAGTGCCTCTGACCCAGCAACCTCACAGCTCAGGATTTACCCTGATGACACACCTGCAAAAGTATGCTGAAGTATTTGAACTGGGTGTAGCATGAAATAACAAACAACTGGAAAACACAAAAATTCGAATCAAGGGAATGTAGATAAATTAAGTTTTAATGTATTGTATTGAACAAAATACTCTGCATCTCTGAAAAGAATAGATTAGGTCTGTTGGTGCTGATGTACAAAGAGCTTTAAGATGTATTATTAATACAAATTGTGTATGTGTGCTTATGTATATAATCCTTTTTGTAAGTATATGTAATAGTCAAGTATTTTACTAGAAGAATACAGATAAAATTATGCATAGTGAGAGATGTTCAGCTTTAATTTTATACCTTCCTGTACTATTTGAAAAATGTTATACCATTTACCTATATCTCATTCAACTAAAATTAAACACATTCAAATTGACACGTTATATGTGTAATATACCTGTGTATGTATACACACACAAAAACACACACACACATAGACTCTTATAAAGTATTCTTTGGTTAAATAACTTGAAGGAATCTTTTCCACTATAGAGATGACATCACTTGAAGTCTATTAGCTGAAATTTTGTTTTCTGATCACTTCTTGATTGGTCACCAGCTTTACCTAATTCAAATTGCTCTTCTGTTTTCCTTATTTGCTTGTTATGTGACTTTGAATGAATTAATTAACCTTTCTGAGCTTCTAGGTTGTTACTGTTGTTTGTTTTTATTAGTAAAACAAGGGAAATTCCTATGTCAGAGATGCTGTAAGGATTAAATAATAAAATAATCGTGTGCATCATCCAATGCCTGGAACCTGAAGGATGCACCATAATGCTGGCCATTTTTCACTCGTCTAATAGTTTTGTTTTTTTTCCCTCCATAATGCTGCTTCTCCACTTCTTCATTGTGTCTTTTTCTTCTACTGCATGAGGCTCTGCTCCTGGAAGCCAGAGTTAAAATACTTTAGTCCACCATATTATGGGTCAGATATACTTTTCTAAGGTGGCTTAAGAATCTAACCACCATCTGTAAAATTGTTTCCAGGAAATGACTCACACGTTAAGTTTTGGAATACAATCTGCTGAAAATTGGAGGGTGCTTGGACTGTGACTGACAGCGTCAGACAAAGATGCATTCTTTCTCCATTGTGCTCATTATCTACAGCTCAGCCACGCTTTTCACTTCCTTCAAAGAGTGTGATTGAGCTCTTGATAAAAAACCTCTGCCGTTTAAACACCATGATAGCCAAGGAAGGTATTCATGGAGATTGTGATTTGCCTTCAACGTAGGGAACTGGAAATGTAGATTGGTTGATCCTTGCTGTGTGCCATACACTGTGTCAATTGTCTGATACTGTTCTCTCCAGTAACCCTGTGAGGCAGCTATTACTCTCTCCATCTTGTAAAACAGGAAATAGGCTCGAGGAGGTTAAACAGCATGGGCAAGGTCATGTAGCTGGTTAAGTGGCAGAATCAAAGTTCGAATCCAGGTCCACGTGGTGCCAAAGCCCATGCTTCTTCTGTTGATTGCTAACTAATTGAGCTTTTCCACTCCAGTGACTTTTCCTTCTTATTTCCAAAGCTGTTCTTTACATTTTTCTGACTGTTGGCATTGGCACTATAATATTTAACCCATAGGTAGTCCTTCCGTATAGCTTTAAACTTGCTCCTTAAGTAAATCTGCGTTGACCTAGGCAGAGCACCTTTTCAAAGACTACCTTATAGAAGAATACTTTTGCGACTGGCAGGAGCCATTATTGTTTAGATGGTTGCCAGGCACTTGTTAAAGGAGCTGGAGTCAGGAGTGAACTTGCTGTAAGTATACTATGTCAGGATGTTCACCACTTTTCTCCATAGCTGCTGGAGAGGGACCGTGGACCCCAACCCCTGCCCATTCACAAAAGCTCATTCAGTAAGATTCTATTGGAGGTTAGAGCTGCCAGGTCAGAAGTACTGTTTCTCTCACACGGCTAAATACAAGATTTCAGGAAGCATAGGCTTCTTAAGAATGTGTTTTGTTTTTATTGCCCTTCGCTCTTTATACGCTGTGGTTATCTCTCTCCTTGTGTTTTGTACCTGGGTGTGTAACTATTTCCTTCAGCATCGGCCCTACACACAGGCGTGAAATGTTCAGAGTTAAATTTTTTTGTGCTATGTTCATTCTCCACTCCCTCCCATTCATTTTTCAAACGCAAACCTGCTGTTTTTATGTTGCCTACATTCCAGAATTCCAGTATTGTGTACTATGCTGGGGCTAGGTAAAATCATATTCTGTACTTTACTATACCAATTAGCTATTGCTGCATAGCAAACCACCCTAAAAAGTAATGGCTGAAAATAACATTCATTTATTTAGCTCATGATTGTGCAGGTCAGCAATATAAGCTTGAGTCAGCTGAGTACTTTCTGGTCTTGGCTAGACTTCTTTATGGCTTTGTGGTCAGCTTCAGGTCAGGTGTGGATCAGCTTTAGTGATCTTGGTTGGGCTAGGTCCTTGGCTGGGACAAGGGTCTGGCTTGGCTCTGATCCACGTAGTGGCCCATCATCCAGCAGGCTAGCACTGCTCCAAGACAGTGACCAGGTGGCAGGCATGGTCTCTTAGTGTCTAGATTCAGAACTGGCTCACTGTCATCTCCACTATATTCTGTTGACCAAAGCAAGTTTCAAGGCCACCCTAGCTATAGGAGGTAGGGAAATAGACTACCCCTTAAAAGGAAGATCTGCAAAGCCACATTGCAAATGGCACGGATGCAGGAAGGAGTGGAGAATCGGGGCTCTTTTTACAGACAACCCAAACATCCTTCTTTATTGCTGTTCTCTGTGTCTCTCCAAAGTAACTTTCAGTTTTTGGCTAATCTGTGCCAAGGTGCTGTCACAGTGAGCCAAGTCATTGCAGTGGCAGACACACAATGGTCTATTTGTGATGTTTAAAAGATATGCTGTGAAAGCACTTGTGATTAGACTGGCTACAAGATAATTATCCTCCATGGAAAGGCTGTAGAATACAGTCATCTGCCCAGGACTCCAGCTGACCACTTGGGATGTGTGAACTCCTGGTCAGAGAACAAGTTTGGAGTTGCTGAGCTAGGTAGATATGAGGGGATGGGCTCCCCAAATTGCTATAATGAAATGGACTCTTTCTCCCCTATCTCTGACAAAAACAACAGGACTAATTATCAGGGCTTTGTAGACATTTTCCTACCAGACACTTATTCTCTACTCTCACTGCTGCCAAATAATTATAGCTGCCCCAGAAATCAGATCTTTCTGGCCCCTCACACGTGTTTGTTAACTAATGTGCCACCCTGGCCAGACAGCTACATAACTTAATGCAGGTAAAATACACATCTCCAGAAAATGCTAAAGCAGCATCTACGAATTTTTGTTCTGCAGAATATTAATCATATTTTTTGTTCCTTAAATCATTTCTGAGATAAGATAGGTTTGATAAACGCTCCCTATGAAATTAATAATGAATACTTGTGTTGAATGACCACAATGCATTTTAATATATTGACAAATCTGGAAAAATCTGCCCTAAAGAAACATAGCTACCTGTAGGCTAAGTTTTCTAATGTTCCTTCCCACTTTAAGCCTGAGATCCACTCCCCTCCCTCCTGTGCCCTGCCTTAGGTTCCCTGGAGAATAACCCCTGTGGAAAGACGCAGGCTCCGTGACAGCTGACCATTTGCTGGGTTTGGCCGATAGAAGACACCTGTAAAAGCTAAAAGGGAAGGAGGAGAATGGATTTTTTCCCTCGGCTTTTTTTCTGCTTTGATGCCAATTCTCCCACAGTGTCTGGGTCCCTCTGTGACTACAGCTCTTGCAGGGCAGGCCCTCTTCGTGGCTCCAGCTCTCCCAGGACTCTAGAAACACTGTTTCTCCTCTGCCCTCTTCAGCCCCAGGGATGGAAGGGGCTTCCCTGTTGTTGCTACCCCCTGGGTACTTTGCATGCCTCGATTATTTCATTAACCTCCTGGCACTTCCTTAAGCAGTTGCTTCATTAAAGTCTGTTCCTAGGGGTTCTTGTCCTTGGCTCCAAGGCCCCCAATGACATCTACAGATAGAAAATAGAGGGCTAGTGAAGTCGGACAAGAAAAAAATAAACTGTGAACTTACATAATAAAAAAAATTACTCTTTTATTTCCACTAATTTCTCAAAGAAATTTAGGTTTTCCTTCAGTTATGAATATAGGCAAAAGATATTAGCAGCACTCCTGATATTGTCATTAACAGATATCACAGATATTTTCATATCACTGCAGATTTTATAGTTATCTTGAAATATTATCACCATCACTATTTGGAAACTTTGTTAGTAGTGAGACCTGATGCTAGATCGTATTATTTAGATGGATTAGTAAAGAAGCACATTTATTCCTAAACTAGAAATTCGTTTTAAAAAATATTTTGTTAACTGAGTTTGAATTTAATTGGTATCCTTTTGTAATCTTTATGTATCTTTTTTCTACATATTTTCTGAAATGGAGTCTACAGGCTTCACCAGACTCCATGTCACAAATGCACGTGCGTGCACACACACACACACACACACACACACACACACACACGTGTGCAGGATTAACTCCTGAACCACCTGAATGAATTCTATTTCCTGCAGGGCCATGACTGATATAACACAAGTTTCCCAATTTATTTGACCAAGGAACCCATTTTTCATGTTCATGGATTAGTATCTCATGGAACTAGTCTTTCACAAAATATACGTAGGAAAAGTGTCCTACAGGAATGATCCATCGTGTGAGCTGTCCAGGCATGAGCAATAGTCATAGAGCTGTCTGGTCAGAAAAGAGACTGTTGCCCCTCAAGTACCAGTGGGTGCAGGACTGGAATTCTCAGACTCTCTGCCTCTTGTGCGGAAACCCAATTTGTTTCCTTTCCAGACGCCACAAATTTTTCTCTTAGGTTCCACACTCTGACTGCTTAGGACCTTTCCCTTCTGAGTCCCTGGTCAACACCCTCTGCCCATGTCTTGGACCCTCTTCATAAACCCTCTGTTTTTATTGCCATGGTGAGAACACACTGATGGAGTGCAATATTGGCCCCAATCAAACACACCAAAACCAAAATAGTGATTCAATAGCAACAAGAAGCGACAGTATTCATGTTCAACCTGGAACTGATCTCTCAGCTCTTCTCCCTTTGTCCCTAAAAACATGATTTAGTCTTGTGGAGACAGACCAGTCTCACACATTTTTTTCTTATTTATCTCTGGTTCCATGTTAATTAACTATGAAGAACTAGCGATGACTACTATTGTGATATAAAAATGCATGATCCTCTCCATTAACTGTGCTCTTTGAGAGTGACATTTTCCTTTTATTTATTTTGTTGTTCTCAAGTCCTAATACCAGGAGCTCAATTATGCTTATTGGCTGAATAAATGAGATGCAAATTTAAGCTGGGCCATGGAGGGTTTGCTTTGTCAACAGATTTAGTGACTAAAAAACCATAGTAAAGGACAGAATTCATATTTTATTCATCATTATGCCCACTGAGGACCATGTACATAGTGTTGGCTGCTTACTGACTGGGCCATGATCCCACATTCCATCCCTTATTCCTCAGGGGCAGAGCCAGAGTTAACACATTTACCTTTGGAAAGATAAACCACAAGACTGACCATTCTCCCTGAATATTTTGTTTCTTTGCAGATATTCACAAAACCTTCACAAGGATTGTGACCGTCTTCTTTGATTTTTTGTTGTTGTTGTTGTTGTTGTCCTCATCAGTGCTAAAACCTGTCTATGCTAAACCTATCTATGTGAAGGTTAAGACTAAGCTTCCTCATAATAATTCTTTGGTATTTACTTTAAGCAATATAGAAAAAACAATTGCATTTATATTTGTAATTGCTTATATATAATACATAATAATATATGCAATTTTGTATATACCTATTCAAAAGTCTTAAAAAATGTTTTCCTTTTTGGGTAAACATCCTCGCCCATTTCCTTCAACTCCTTTTTATTATTTATTTATTTATTTACGTATTTTTTAAGAGATGGGATCTTGCTGTGTTGCCCTGGCTGGAGTGCAGTGGCTATTCATAGCAGCAATCCCACTACTGATCAGTATAGGAGTTTTGATCTGCTCTGTTTCCCTGACCTGGGCTGGTTCACCAGTCTTAGGTAACCTAGTGGTTCCCCACTCCCAGGAGATTACCATATTGATACCAAACTTAGCATGAACACCAAATCAGCATAACACACTACAGCCAGCACTCTTGGGCTCAAGTATTCCTCCTGCTTCAGCCTCTGAAGTAGCTGGGACTTCAGGCATGCACCACCACGCCAGGCCCCCAACCATTTTTAACCTAACTAATTTCTCATTTGAAGTATGAAAAATTCTATTTTTAATATTATCTTATCAAAGTACTAGGAATTACACATAATATTTTAATTTGCAAGCCGTATCTTTTAAACAGTTAATTTTCCAATTCCGCTCTTTTAGTTATTTCTAAATATACACTAACTTATTGTTGATTATAATCACTTTGTTGTGCTATCAAATATTGTTCATTCTATCTAACTATACCCTATGAAGATACACAACCATTATGGACCCACAATAATGAAAAGTAAAAATTAAAAAAAAGTTAATTTTCCTACCATGATTACCCTTGGAGGAATATTTTCTACTTTTCATCAGTTCTCTGTGTTTTAAGCCCATAACTTTTTCTCCCAAAGAGATGTGTAGTCTCTTTTCCCCAAAGCTTTTTAAGAGTCTTACTGAAGTTTGAGTTCTTTCCATTTTTTCTTTCTTTGATTTTCATTTTTTGTCACCTGTGCTTTTTATGGCAGTGCTTTCTAAGGATTTTTATACTGAAGTTAGTATTTTAAACTGTGCTTCACATGGACAGTTTTCCGACATCAAACTTGCATGTTGTCATCTTCTGTCAGATGGCTCTGAGTTACCCTTCAGCTTTGAAGAAGAGGCTTGAAATTGGCTTCCTGTGTGAGCTCTTTAACAGTTGATAAATAAAATAGATCATGTGCCTCTGTCTTGCTTTTTTTGGTGGCCACTAACCTTATCATGAAGCCTAAATTCTGTCTGGTAAGTAAAAACTTAGATACCTTAGAAGAGGATATTGTCCTGCAAAATATAATTCTTGGATTTGCAAAGGATACATATATTGATTCGAATTCCTCTTTTTATATTTCCAGTTACATTCCCTTACTCTATGCCTTTTCTTTATCTTTTGAAGTAATAGCTATTAATATAATGATTTAGAAATCTTAGCAATAACTATAGATCCTTTTTGTGTGTGTTTGCTATAGGGTCAAAATGTCAAAAAATTTTAACTCTGGACAACTTCAGTGTCTACAGTAGAAAGGATGGAATACTATTTACTTTTAAATTTCCATTGTTTTCACTCTTAGCCTAACCCGAACTTCAAGGATCAGGTTGAACGTCACTTCCTTGGGGAATCCATTCTTATACTTTTTACCATCAGAATTAATTCTTCTACTATCCTCTGTGCTAAAGATATAATCATAATAATGATAATAACATTCATTGGGCACTTAATGTCTGCCGCGCACTGTGCTAAGTACTTTCCATATAATGGCTAACTTTATTTTAACAATAACCCTGTGAGTTAAGTCCTATTATTATCTGCATTCTACATGTGACGAAACCGAAGTGTAGACTGTGCAAATGAGATTTGACCTCAGGTGCCTCTAACTTCACGACTTCAGCAACCACTCAGCCCTGTTGCCCCAAAGAAAACGATGGCTTATTCATCATGTTATTCCCAGTCACCGAAATTCTTGTCACATGGTAGGCACTCATGAATATTTGTTGAATAGACGACTATGAAAGGAAGTTGTTCATATCGTTGAGAATTATTCAACTGAATTACAAGTGCAAGTCTGGAACCTGCTAAGAACCACAACTCTTCAAAAAATTGCTCTGTTATTCTTTTTGTTTGTTTTGTTTTTTGGGGTTTTTTTTGTTTTTTTATCTGCTTCTTTAGTCTCCTTTTTTTTATATTTCAGCATATTATAGGGGTGCAGATGTTTAGGTTACGTATGTTGCCCTTGCCCCCCCCCAAGTCTGAGTTTCAAATATGTCCATCCTTTGGGTGGTGTGCATTGCACTCTTTGTGTATGTGTATACCCGTCCCCTCTCCCTCCTCCCCCCTTCCCCCTCCCCCCTGCCCATCTGGATGCCCTCTACTTCCTGTCACTCTAAATTAATACTTCGGCTTTCCTAACTTCTGCTTAGGCGCTCCCTTCCGCTTCTTACCGCTCAGTGAGGATAGGGGAATGGCAGACCCTGATTGGGTTATGTGGTGGCCGGAGATCTTTGTTTTGATACCTGAAGGCACAAATGTCACATGTCCACTTCCCCCACCTCGCTACACCCTGAGAGCCCCTGGCATTTCCCAGTCTTGTATACAGTAGAACACCACAGCAAAGCTCCTGGCCTACTCAGATTTAATAGTTCTTCTCTTTGTAACTGGGAACTCCATCACCTCTGGAAAACTGAATAGGAAAAGGCCCACCTGACAGGGGCCGCATTTACACAGGAGCCCAAGTAGACTTCCATTTTCTTCTTTCTTTCTTTTTTTAAAAACTCAATTATTTTGGAGAATTTTAGATTTGCAACAAAATTGGGAGGAAGTTACGGAGATTTCCCGTGAGCCCCATGCCTTCACGCATGCGTAGATTACCCCGTTATCAAAAATCCCACCAGAGAGGTACATTTTTTACCGTTGGTGAACCTACAGTGACACATGATTATCACCGGAAGTCTGTAGTTTACATTACTGTTCACTCTTGGTGTTGTATATTCCATGGGTTTAGACAAATGTATAATGATTTTATACATCGTTATGGTATCATACAGAGTACTTTTACTGTCCTAAAAATCTTCTGTGCCCTGCCTATTTATCTTTCCTTCCACCCCCAACCACTGGCAACTGATATTTTTACTGTCTCCATAGTTTTGTTTTTTCCAGAATGATGAAATCGTACTGTATGTAGCTTTTACAGTTTGGCTTCTTTCACTTAGTAATGTGCACTTAAGGTTCCTTTGTTGTCTTTTAATGACATGACAGCTCGTTTCTTTTTAGTACTTAAAAAATATTCTATTATCTGAATGTACCAAAGTTTATTCATCCGTTTACCTACTAAAGGACTTCTGGTTGCTTCCAAGTTTTGGCAATTGTGAATAAAGTTGCTATAGACATGTGTGTGCAGGTTTTTGTATGGACATAGGTTTTCAACTCCTTTGGGTAAATACCAAGGAGCAAAATTGCTGGATCATATGGGAAGAGTATATTTAGTTTTGTAAGAAACTGCCAAACCGTCTTCCAAAGTGGCTGTACCACTTTGCATTCCTACCAGCAAAGAATGAGAGTTCCTGTTGCTCTGTATTCTCACCAGCGTTCAGTGTTGTCAGTGTTCTAGGTTTTGGCCTTTCTAATAAATGTGTAGTGGTATCTCATTGTTGTTTAAATTTTCATTTCTCTGATGACATATGATGTGGAATATCTTTCCATGTGCTTATTTGCCATTTATATATTGTCTTAGTTGAGGTGTCTACTAAGGTTGTTGGCCCATTTTTTAAACTGGTTGTTTGTTTTCTTATTGCTGAATTTTAAGAGTCCTTCATATATTCTGAATAAGTCATCTATCAGAGATGTTTTCATTAAGAATACACACACACACACACACACACACACACACACACAGAATAACGTGGTAACATTACTATATGGGTTGAATCGTGTCTTCCTGAAAGATGTTGAAGTCCTAATTCTCAATACCTGTGAGTGTGACCTTATTTGGAAATAGGGCAAGCTTACTTCTTATTTTCTGCCTCAGGTTTACCTATGAGGTTAATAAACTGTTGTCACAAGATGCTTGTGCAGGTCAAATAAGATGATACATGATAGCGCTTAGCTCTGTGCAGCACCAGTAAGCCTTTTTTATTTTTTGCTTTGTTTAATTGTAGTCAATTTCTAGCTGAAGTCACTAATATGTAGAAAGAAAAAAATAGACTGAAGTTCACCATTTCCTTGCAGGTTACTCAAATGTAGCCCCCTCCTTTCTTGGTTTAGGGCTTTGTCACATTTGCATTTATCTCTACCCTAGAAGGCTGAGCCCAGGACCCCCTGGGGAATGAAGTATAGACAAGTGGAGTTTCCTTGAGAGGACATAGGGAAGGGAGTAAAATACAGATAAAAGAGAGGCAGGAGATTGGCTATAACAAAGTCTGGCAGCCTGAGTTCACTGGGCCAGAGGCCAGCCCTCCATGGAGTGCCCAAGTGGGTCCTGCCATGTAAGGATGGGGAAAGGGGGAAACTACTTGCTTCATAGTTTCACCTAGTGATGAATAAATAACTAGGAATAAATAACTCTCTCTGATCCATCATAGCTCCTGGAAATTGCCTTGCATATGGCAGCTCTCAGTAAGTGTTTAATGAATGGATGATTCATTCAATTAATCACTGAATATTAAATTGGAAGGGCCCTGAGAAATCATATAATCCCAAACTCTTACTTTACAGCTGGGAAACTGAAGCCTAGACACTGTCTCACTTGAAAGCACTCAAGAGACTTGGACCCAGGTCTACTGACTCCAAGACGAGGCTGCATGCCATAGCATGGGGTATACAGACACACAGAACCTTCCTTTAAAACTAAAATTAGAGGTGGAGTTGAATCCTCCATATGCTGCCTTTTCTTTCTCTCTATAGTTGCAAATTCCCAGCTATCTTTTTCTTGGCATTGGGATCAAAGATCTATTTATTTTCTAATTAAAAACACCCCAAGCCTCAGATGCTATTCCTTTGTCTTAAGGTTTCAGAGTGTCTAGGTACCCTGTGGTGTCTTACACTTTCAAGTCTCTTCACGTGGTCCTCGTGATGCTGAAAAAAATGGGGACATTGCAGCTTGTGGTCATGGATACATATTGAAATATTGATGAGGGTCAGTAATTGTGTTCCAAGATGCCTTGTGCTATACAGCTTGTAAGCGTGTGCCTGGTGTGCAGAAATTAGCTCAGTCTGTCACAGCTGATCTCCTTGCCCTCCTGGTCCAGACTCTACAGTTCATGTGCATGCTGTTTACCTCTTCTACATAGCCTTGGTACTAGCTTTTGACTAATCAAATGCTATGCAACACTCAGGACCAGCTGAAGTTGTATGTGCTGGATGACACAGCTTTCCTTCTTAACTATTACAGTCATATTGGTCTCTCTCTCTAACGCATCCTTAAAACCTTTGCAGTTTGACCATCCATTTATTCTTTGTTGCATTTGGTTTGGGACAGAATATGCTCTATGCTTTTTTTGTTTGTTTTGAGTCAGGGTCTCCCTCTGTTACCTGGGATAGAATGTGCTTCTATCTTTTGTAGATGACTGACAACATATTAATATTAGTAACATTAATATGACAACATATTAATATTAGTAACATATTAATCCTTCATTGAATGAATGTTGAGTCCAAACCCTCTTGGATTAGGTTACCCAATAAAATCTATGAAGCCTAGTTAAATTTGAATTTCAGTTAAACAATGAAAAACTTTTTTATATAAATCTGTCCCAAATAGTGCATGAAACTTTATTATATTAAAAAAATTCACCGTTTATTTCCTGAAATTTAAATTTAAATGGATGCCCTGTTTTCTTTATTTGCTATTTCTGACAACTATAGCTTAAATGCATTTTTACTTTAGGCCTCTGTTAAAAAAATTCTCCTTTGAGTAAAGAATATTTGGGGATTAACAATCAGCTAAGCTTTTCTCTTTCAACCTTTGGAGCACAAGTCTACCAGGATATCTTGATTTATCTACTCCAGGTTTTGCCTGTGTAACACAAATTTTTTCTTACACAGAATCTGATATATGCAAAGTTGTGTATCTTGGATATATAATACTTTCTACTAATCTCGGATTTCCATGGTTACATGTAAGAATAATTAACATGTAAAATTCAAACAAAAAAGCACCACTACCAATTGACATATACGTGTACAAACATCAGCATATCGTCAGCTCTGCCTGCCTTGCCCTCCTCTGTCTCTGATCTCCAGCACCTTGCACAGGTGGCAGGTGCTCTATAAATAGCTGGCGCATACTCTTCCTCCTCTGCCGTCATCCACCATGCTTCTATAGACATTAGAGACACAGGCCACCAGGATTTCTTTCTTTGTACCCTGCTTTTCCAAGTCAGTGTTTCTCAGTGTCCTTGGTCCCTGGATCAGCAACTGTCAGCCACACCTGGGAACTTGCTAGAAATACACATTGTTAGGCCCCACTTCTAAGAATGGAATGAGAAACTGCCTGAGAAACTCTAGAGGTGGGCCACACAACCTAGGTTTTATCAAGCTCTCCGAGTGGTTCTGGTGCACTCTTAAAGATCCGTTAGGAAAACCAATGGTTCTCTGTTTCTGTATATAAATTACAGATAATTGATGCATGGGTAATTATCACACTGCTTAAGTGTACTTGATGTAAATAAATCTAAGGCACTAATTGGACTTTCATAGGCTTTGTCTATGTTTTTTTTTTCTTCTCTCTCCTCCCATGTTGTCTGTGTCCTCACAAGCTAAGGCCTTGTTTCTTCATTTTTACTAAGTATGTTCGTTGAAAAGAGAAGGGCTGGTGGTTCTTCTCCTCACCCTACCCCTTTTCTTCCTTGTTCCCTTCCTCCTCCTCCCTCTCCGTTTTCCTTCTCCTTTTTTTTCATTTTATTTGGCTGGATGTCCAGTTTAGCCATTGCAATCATTCGAGCAGGCAGTGCTCCTATCCTGGTCTCTCGGTGTCTCATAAATGACCCTGGACTAGCATCTTCCTGACTGATGCTACGACCTCCTTCTCAACACACCTGCACTGGCTGCTCTGAACCGGCTCTGCACGTCCTCCTTGTTGGTTCTCTAGCTTCTGAACACTTCTCTCTCTATCACATCCCTCTTTCTTAAGCTTTCAGATCTCTGCTGTTACTTGCTCTTCTAGCAGGTCGCTACCCAGCAAACACTCCCTTCTAGATGTGTGTGTCACCATCAGTAAAATCCACTTTTTATCACTGTTATTCCCATTCTTTCCAGACAGAGATGCTTTTAAATTCATACAATATGTGAGGAAATGAAATTTGCCACTTATGCTTTCCAGAATTGGACATTTACTAAGATTCTATATATCTAATTCATAATTACTTTTGTTTCTTCTATAGGACAATTCTTCTGTTTCTTATTACATAAAATTGTGCCCCAGCAGCTTATCCCTTCAGGAGATGCCAATTAGAGCAAGAAATATTTCCTAATTCTTACCCTGATTTCCTTGTTTCTAAAAAGAAAATAAAAAAATGTCTGAGGTTAATCCATAGGCTGAACAGAAATTAAACCTCTTTTTGGTAATCGATTCTTTTTTTTTTTTTTTCAAGATGAAGTCTCACTCTGTCTACCAGGCTAGAGTGCAGTGGTGTGATCTTAGCCCACTGTAGCCTCAAACTCCTGAGCTCAAGTGACCCTCCTGCTTCAGCCTCCTGGGTAGCTGGGACTACAGGCTTGTACCACCATACCCACCTAGTTTTTTATTTTATTTTTTTGTAGAGATTGGGTCTTGCTATGTTGCTCAGGCTGGTCTTGAACTCCTAGCCTCAAGCAGTCCACCTCCTGCCTCCTCCTCCCAAAGTGCAGGGATTATAGGCATGAGCCACTGTGCCTGGCTCTTTTTTTTGTTGTTGTTGAACATAGAATTCACATAACATAACATTCACCATTCTAACCATTTTAAAGTATGTAATTCAGTAGTTTTTAATATATTCACAATATTGTGCAAACATTTCTATTGTCTACTTTCAGAACATTTCGATCACTCCCAAAAGAAACCCTGTACCTGTCAGCAGTCAATCCCAATTTCCTCCTCCTTCCAGATGCTGGAAAACACTGATCTGCTAATGTCTCTATAGATTCACCTTTTTAGAGATTCTATTTAAATGGAATTATTCCGTACGATGTGTGTCCTTTTGTGTCTGGCTACTTTCATTTAACATAGAGTTCTGCAGGTTTATTTATATTATAGCATGTATCAATAATTCAGTCTTTTTTATGGCTACCTAATATTCCATTGCAAGAATATACCACATATTGTTTATCATTTAATCAGTTAATGAACATTTAAGTTGTTTCCACCATTTAGCAAAAATGAATAATGCTGTTATAAACATTTGTGGTGATTTTTTTTTTGAATAGTTATCTTGGTTATATACCTAGGACTGGAATTATTCGCTGGGTCATATGGGTCATTTTGAAATTTTTGAGGAATTGTCAAACTATTTATGCTAGCAACTATACCAGTCAACATTCCTATCAGCAATGTGTGAGGCTCTGATTTCTCCACAATCTTCTCTATCACTGTTATTTCATGGAGTTTTGTGCATCTGTGTGTGTGTGTGTGTGTGTGTGTGTGTGTGTGTGTGTGTGTATGGTGTGTGTTTTATTAGAGCCGACCTAATGGGTGTGAAGTGGTATGTAGCTATGGCTTTGATTTTCATTTCTCTAATGAATAATGATCTTGATCATTTTTTTCATGTGCTTATTTTACATTGGTATATCTTGTTTGGAGAAATGACTGTTCAAATCATTTGCACATTTTTTAATTGGGCTGTTATTGTGTTTGTTGTTGAATTGTAACAGTTCTTTATATGTTCTGAATACTACCCCCTGGTTAGGTGTATGATGTATGGATATTTTCTTCCATTCTGTGGAAGTCTTTTTACTTTCTTCATAGTGTTCTTACAAAAAATTTAATTATATGAAGTCATATTTGTTTATGTTTTTGTTTGCTGCTTGTGCTTTTGGTGTCATATTTAAGAAACCATTGCCTGATCCCAAGTCACAAAGATTTATACCTGTGTTTCTTTCTAAGAATTTTTTGCTGTTAGCTTTTACATTTAGGTCTTTAATACAATATGAGTTAATTTTTCTATGTAGTTTAGGTGGGGATTCAAATTCATACTTTTTGCATGTGGATATCCACTTGTTCCAGAACCATTTGTTGAAAAGACTATTCTTTGCCAATTGAATATTCTAGACTCACTTTATTGAACATCAGTTGACCACATGGGTTTATTTCTGGACTCTATTCCATTAATCTCTGTGTCTGTTTTTACACCTGTATTATACTGTTTTGTTTGCTCTACTTTTGCTGTAAGGTTTGAAATCAAGAAATGTAAGATTTTTTTTTTAGTTTAAAAATTTTATTTACTGTTAAAAATATGATAAAAATGGTATGCTGTAGAGGCATATAATAGATTAAGAGCACATATTTTTTGCATGCATATAAGGGTAATATAAGTTCTTTAACCTTGTTTTTCCTTTTTAAGACAGTTTGGCTATTTGAAGCTATTTGAATTTCCATATGCATTTTAGAACCAACTTTCCTATGTGTGCAAAAATGACAGAATTTGATAGGGATTGCATTGTATCTGTAGATCAATTTGGGGAATAATGTCGTCTTAATGATATTGAGTCTTCCAGTCTGTGAACATGGAGTGTCTTTCCATTTGTTTTGATCTTCCTTAATTGTTTCAATACTCTTTTTAAGTTTTCAGTATATAAGTCTTTTACCTCATTAGTTAAGTTTATTCCTAAGTATTTTATTCTTTTCAACGCTATTGTAAGTGGGATTGTTTTCTGAATTTCCTTTTCAGATAGTTTGTTGTTAATTTGTAGAAATGCAACTGATTTTGTGTCCTGCAGCTTTACTGAATTCATTTATTAATGCTAACAGTTTTTTATGGAATCTTTGGGGTTTTCTATATATAAAATCAAGGCACTCTCAAACAGTGATAATTTTACTTCTTCTTTTTCTATTTGAATGCCTTTTATTTCCCTTTTTTTGTGTTATTACTTTAGGTAGGAGTTCTGGTACAATTGTTGACCAAGAGTAGTTAGGGCATCCTTGCCATGTTCCTGATCAGGGAAAGGGGATATCTAGAGGGGAAAGTTTCTAGGCCTGTTCTAGTCTCTGCTGCCTGAGAAAATGGGTAACAGTTGGAACAAAAATATACTAACCAAAACACTTGGGGGGAAAGGCCAGGAATGAGATGCTTTTGGAATAAGGGCTCTAAAAATCTCTGACATATTTCTGGGATCCCAAGGGTCAAATGCAGGCCCAGGGCTGTGCACGAGCTCAGGAACACCTGAGAAGACCCAAAGCACTCACTTCTGGCTGACCTGCAGGGTCTGTGAAAGTCTAAGGCAGAGATTAAAGCATTTATGTCTGTAAATGTCTTTGACAATGTCCACTGTGGTAACAGCTTTAGTACTAGGCAAGTTCCCAGTCAGGTGGGAGAAAGTCTGACCTTCTGAGCTGGCCTTCCAGAGAGCCTCCCGGGGACCATGAGACTAAGAATTCTTTGCCTGTGTGTTCCATTCTGTCTCCTTGGGTGTCAGTACCTGAAATGTGAGCTCTTATTGTCAAGGCTGCCGTTGCGCTGGGTAGCAGGAGATGGGACTAGGGCAAATTAAGACACAAATTCTCACTTCTTACAGAGAATTAGCCAATTTTTTTTCTTGTTTGTTTATTGTACTAAATGTTATCTGCATTGCTGCAAGCTTTTGGTTAGATTCCAGAGTTCTGAAAAGTTGATTCCAATAGTTATTGCCAATTTTTTCATTGCTTTCATGGAGGGGCATGTGTTTAGAATTCTTTAATCTGTCATTTTCTGTAACATCTGGATATTGATTCTTGAAGGAGGGCAAAATGTCCTCTTTCCTGGATAGCTTGAGAAATGGATCATACCCACTGGACTTGTTTAGTCCTGCCAGAAGAAATAGGATTTATATGGAGTTCTCTCTAGCCCCATGTCTCCATATTTTTCCGGAGTAGAATATAATAGAATTTTAAGTATTTAATATTATTATTCATTGCATTCTGTGTGACCAATATCAGCAATAATGCAATTAATAACCAAATCATAAATTTATACAGCATTTTTAAGATTGTAACAATGGTCATGTATGTTTGTTTTTCTCTCTACCATAATGTGTAAGAGAGTATATTTTTTTAAATTTTCTGACATAGAGGATTAAAGAAAGTATATGAGAAAATACTTCTGCCTGCCTTCAGATAAATCCTGCTGTTGCTAAAGGTTATCAGAAATAATAATTGCTTAAGTGCATTTTATATGGAGAAAATCCTGCTATAGGTGCAATTAGGCTAAAGTTCAATTCTTCTCTATAAAAAGAATAAGAAAATGATGAGGAATTATTTGCCTGTCTTGAATATTAGCTAACATTTTCTTTATGAATGGGAAGAATGTAGATTATGAAGCAACTTAAGTAGATAGCACTGAATTGGGAATCAAGATATAGTTCAAATCACTAATTCTATGTATAGCCTCTCATGCTCTTTAAAGCTCAATTTATCATGTAACTATTAAAGAGATTTGGTTAGGCCCAAGCTGCAAGCAACTAACAATGACATTGGATCTCTCTATTGGGTAATGCTTGTGTTCTGTTGAATCAAACAGATGCATATACAACAAAATACCACTAGCTTTTGGAATTTTTCTGTGTCCTCGAACAATTTTATCAGAATGGTTCAATGGCATTGGTTAGAATTAGCACCACTCATAGGAACAAGATTGAACTAGAGTCTGGCTGTACTGTCTAGAATTCTGGTCAAGTTCTTAGTGTTACCAGACTCACTTTGAGCTATTGGAGCTCAAGGAATTTTATACAAGGAATTTAATATGTTCTATTCCAGGTCTAAGAACACAGGATAGACATCTTGAGGCTGTGCCCTTTACTTTATTGCTCCAACATTCAATCATTATTCCACTTACTAATCACACTCTGATTCCAGGAGTATCTGACAGTCCTCAGAGTTCTATTTTGCCAACATTGGCAAGCAGAATGTCATGGTAAGTGTTTCTAGTAAACTGTCGCACTTGTCCTTTCCTCAGATGGCAATATGTAGGGAGGCAAGAAGTAGTGCAAAAAGATCACTGGACTAGGATTGAAAGGATGAATGTTAGTCCCAATTGTGCCTTTAACTCTGTGCTCTTAGCGACTTTAGTTGGCTCGGTATTCTGGGTCTTCATCCATAAAATGAGTTGGATGAGTGGCTTTCCAAGTGTGATGTGCAGAACTCTAAGGACTCTGTGGAGTTGCTTCAGGTTATTCTAGGATGTTAGGGTAGGTCTGTACAGGTGAGACTCCATCCGCACCCCCTTCCAACCATAGGAGTCTAAATTCTATTTGTTTTGTATATTTGAGCTTCTGAATACAAAGCTTTCAAAGGAAGATTCTGAGGCTCCGAAAGTCCATTTCTGGAAGACTGTTCTTGTAAATCTCCTTGACCCGTTGTTATTGAACTCCATGTTTCTGGTTTAAGCATGACCAAACTGTACAACTTAAAATTAATGGACATTCCACAAGTAGCAACCAAAAAACCGAAAGCACCCTTTAAGAAAGGTCAGTAGTTAGAAGGAATTGTGGTACGATGCGGTGTATGGAACATGTTTGTCAACTGTGCATTTATTGATAATGATGATGACACAAGCATTCTGACAGTAGCTAGATATTTTTGGTGTATGCGTGTTCTTTTTCTCTGTAGTGCATTTTTATTTTTGTCATATTTTGCTAAACAATAAGTAAAGACAGCATTAATATTCATGAGAGGTTGCAGGAAGAAAATGTTGAGTTTATGTTGCTCTCAGGGACACAAACCACTGAAGAGAAGATGCTGTAAACTTGTCATTGGAGAATAAAATAGCAACAACAATAATAATGATCTACCTAATTCTCCGGGGTACATTATAAGCACACAGCGTTGCCTAAACTCATTTATAAGAGTGAAACACATTGTAAGTCCCCATATCTCACCTTTATATGCCTTGATTTGACCCCCAGAGTATACCTGAGCCCATTCTGATTTTCTCACACAGAGCAGAAACTTGAATTTAGATATAGAGCCAAAAGGGCTCCTTGGTGCTATAATGTGAATTATATTTAGCTGCCAATATTTATATTTTCCCCAATAGCTTGTGTTTTCCTTGAGGACAAGGAATCAGTGTTCCTCAAAGTGCCCAGCATAGTATTTTGCTCATAGATGAAATTCAGTACATGTTTGTCAAAATGAAAAGTTAAAGGAGTTATAGATCGAAACTTTATCTTAGGACATAAAAGCATTTCTGCAGAACTCATGCAGGTTTTCTGGCCCTAGCTGGCTGAAAGCTATGCTCAGGCTGCGGCCAGTAGCAATGAGCCCAGGCTCTGCCTCAGAACCTACCAACAAGTCCGCTGATGAATCAAGATGAGAAATTTAATTCCAAGCACCAGGAAAGGTATTCCTCTCCTCTTTTATAGGAATCACTAAAACTTATGAATAAACAGGCAACTGAACTGAAAGCTCATTTGGTTTTCACACATGATAAAATGATCACATCCCTTTGATGGAAATCCTACTTTCCAGATGTTCCCCATGTTATTCTAAAGAGGAGCCGGAGTTGAGAAACATGGATACCTGGAAAGAATGTTAGCTTTGGAGTCCAGGTCTTAGATTTAAATCCTTCTTCATCCACTTGCTCTGTTTATGATACTGAGTGTAGAGCAATGCTTAAGAGGCTGGCTGTTGGAGCCAGACTGCCTAGATTTGAAACCTGAATTTATCCCGTTGTGTGAATCTGGAGTTATTTAACCTTTACGTATATCAGTTTCCCATGTTGTAAATGGGTATGATACTTATATTTGCCTTATAGAATTGCTATGAAGATTAAATAAGTTATATATAATGTTATGTTACATATAAGTAATATGAGATCGAGGACTTAGTATCTGACCCATTGTAAATTCTATACAAGTATTTTCTACTGTTGTTAATCACCTAGGTAAGCTTTAATCACTTCATCTGTAAAATGAGGTTGAACTATTAATATTTAACTTTAAAGATTACATAAAGCTTTGAAATGACATTTTTGAAGTCCTTCATACATTATAAATGTTCAATAAAATGAAGCTATTATTTTTATAATATGATTATTGTTTTATCTCAATAGTCAGAATAAACCTTATATCCTTCTTATATACATACGCAGTGATTTGTCATCCCAAAAGAGGGGTGCACAAGTGGTTTTATCACTCTCCATAGGTCTCTGTCCAGGTTTTCCATCATGGATTATTTCTCCTAGAAAGAAAAATTTGTTGATCAGTGTATTGGTATATTGCTACTAAAGTAGACTTACAGATTTGTGGCTTGATCTTTGAACTAGGACCTCTAAGATAGAATCTGGGGTTTGATCGTGGTCAGACCATTGAATTTGGGTAAATTATTGCATCTGCCTGGCTTTCAGATTATTCTTAGGTAAAATAGGGGAACTGTAATGGAGCTATGATGAGAATCAAATACTCTGGTGCATTAAAGCACTTAGTACAACACTACTGGTTGCTTAGGAAATTTTATTTCCCTGCTTTCCTCATCTGTAAACTCAAACTTTTCATTAGCTTTTCTTTGTAAGATCATTTCCAACTTTAGCATTCGGTCTTAGTATCATATTATAGAACTTAGTATGCTTCATGCTTTGGCATCGACATGGAATTTTGGCATCTGGATTTCTCATGTCATCAGGGAATTTTAGTCCAATAAAACAGTCTTATAATGCTGTTGAAATATTAACAATTATGTTCTCAGAATTAGTTAAACCAGATTGTCCTGACTATGCAGAAGAAGGAAGATATTTGAAACATGTACATAATGATTATCATTCAACCAAACATTCAAATTCATTGATTAGTCATGGCCAAACCTTTTGAGATCATCTAAGGACTTAGGAAAATTAATCCAATTATATGAATATATTTCCTTTATGAATCCTGTTGATGATGGGGGAAAATAGTATATGAAAACATAAATATGATTCAGAGAGAAATCTTTTAAGTCAAAGCATTATGAAAGGTTTTGCTCTAATCCATTCAGACATTCTGAAAGGCAGGTTGGATGTATCATCCTTGCTTAACAATTGAGGAAATTAAAACACCAAAAAGAATGAGAGATTCGTCTATCTCCTAGCAAGGCAGAGACAGAGCCAGGATTAGAATGCAAATGGCACTGTTATCTAGACTTAAATAAAACAATATGTGGCCCACAATGTTTATTTGAAAAACATTCTTGGAGTTAAGTGATTCTGTTGCAGTGTATTTTTCCCTCTTACTGTTCAATAATCCATTCCTATTTAACTCTAGTAGGTACTATAAGAACCACAGAATGTTAAAGCTATATGGGGGTTTGGAAATCAGAATCCATCCCCTGGATTTCACAAAGGAAATGGCTGAAATCGAAAGAGGAAAAGGTTCGCCTCTCCACACAGCCAGACCTACGCATAGGTTGTCACCACCTACATGGTATGAAATGTCCCTACATGTTCTTTTAATCCTGGAAGCCTGATATCGTTTGTCTGGAGCTAGAATAGGGTCCATTTTCTCTCTCTTTCTTCCTCCTTTTGCTCCTCCCTGGTCTTTCTGCCCCCAACCCCTGCCACCACCACCGCAGCTAATTTCTGCGCACTCTGCTTACGCACATTTTCTCAGGCCAAGCATATTGAGAGGAAAGAGAAGAAATGATGCCTACATGACCCAGAGTGGGGCTTGATTTAGATTGTAGAACCAGCAGTCGGAGAGAGGAGAAAGAAAGGCAGGAAGGAAGGGAGGGAGGGAAGAAGAAAATGCTGAAAAGAGAACTCTTAAAAATCAACCTGTGAAATAAAGCACTGCTTGCCAAGTATATGTCCAGTTCATGAGGACTTTCTAGTTCTACTTGATTACACATTTCTTTATTAGGTTCCCTCATCCGATAGAATTTACCTAGGTAGATGTAGGGGCAGGTAAGAAAGACAATTCTAGAACGCATTAGCTTCTCTCCTTGCATTTCCGGCCCTTATCCTCTGAATTTCCTGACAGGGTCAGGATTACCCAGTATGGACCAGCTGGGTATAAAGGAAGGAACTGGAGCCTGGCAAACAGTGGCATGATCTCCAGTTTTGCTGTTTACCTCCTGTGTGGCCTTGGGCAAGTCACTTGAATCCTAGATTCACCTTTAAAATGGGATAAAAATATTTTCACAGTGTTGTCATGACAATAAGAAATAATCCATATAGCAGTTTGAATAAGGGGCTAGCACAGATTAAGTTCTTAATAATTGCAAGGTACTATTACTTTAAAAGAACATGGACTTAGATATTTTGAGGTATCAACCCATTTTTGCCTGATTATCTGGGATTATTTTCTGTAGTTGCTTTACCAAGGCTTTAAATAGCAGAACAGCCATAGGATCCTCAAAACTGAGCTGCTTAATCAGAATTTTCCTCCCATTTGTTCCCTTGTGTTCTGCATAATGCTGTACAGACCTGGGTCAGGCTCAATCAGGTAAGGCTTCATGCTAATGACTTAGGGTTGGTATGTGATGAGGAAGGAGCCATGGGGCATATGCATATGTATGCAAACTTTGGGGGTCAAGTTTAACGTTTTGTTAAATCTGAAAAAAAAGATGCTGAGTTCAATTACAAACTAATGATAGTTTGCTGAGGGTTCTGACAGAGAGCAAGTTATTGGTATTGTTATGGGTACCTATATGCTGGATTGGAAATGCATCGCTTTTTAAATAATATTTCCAATTATAAAAACAATCTTTGATCATTATAAAAATTTGGGAAATTTAGATGAGTAGAGGTTACCATTGTTAACAAGAGGGTAGATTAACTTTTAGTATGAAATTTAAGTCAATGTATTATGCATGGTGTATGACTACCATATAAACATGTTTAGGGAACTGAGTTTAAAATCTATTATTTAACAGCTGTGTTTTATAACTAAACCTCCTGATCGTAAGTTGTTTGAGGATGTAGCAGTTATGTATTACATACTTGGGATCTCACAATGTAAACTTCCAACACCCTGGAACATACATAAACAAGCATTTACACACTCTCACAAAGCTATACTGAGCAGCTTTGTTTTGTGAGCTGCCTGAAAAATTGGAATCTCCAAGCCTGAGTGTAGTTAGGAACTTGGGAAGTCATCCAATGAGATAAGCAATTTTAATACAAAAGGTGGAGGAGGATTCAAAGTAGAAAAAATAGCAAATAGTAAAACTGAGACTAGGAAAGTTCACTGTTGCATACCTATGCTGGTAGACAGATTGGTTGAACTCTACTGACATCAACTCATGAACTGGTTATTTGCATGTGGTTTGTGTTCCAGTATAACTAACTTCTTACATCATCATTGTTTGTGTTAAATTTTAAGAACTGAGAAGGCAAGAGCTGGGACAATTTAATTTTCTTCTACATTGTACCAGGCAGAAATCGAAAACAAATGGTTTGTAATGATTTTATTGGGATCCAGCCATTTAGGAAGAATCAATTTTAACCTGAATAGCTAAGTGATATGAAGAAGTGGAAGTTATTATTAGATGAATTCAAGTCATTATACTTTTGTTCAATATAAAACAGACAATAATAATTAAGATTTGACACGTACCAGGAAATGAGAAGAGTTACTTTTAAAACAAAATGGAGTTTTTTCAAAAGAAAATATACAAATGGCCAACAGACATATGAAAAAGTGCTCAGTGTCACTAATCATCAGGGAAATGCAAATTAAAACCTCAAAGAAATACCACCTTACCCTTAACAGAATGGCCATTATTAAAAAATCAAGAAACAGTAGATGTTGGTGTGAATGCAGTGAAAAGACAATGCTTATACACTATTGGTGGGACTGTATATTAGTACAAATTTTATGGAAAACAGTACAGAGATTCCTCGAAGAAATAAAAGTAGACCTACCATTCAATCCAGCAAACCCACTACTGGGTATCTAGCCTAAGGAAAAAAAAGTCATTGTATCAAAAGACACCTGTACCTGAATGTTTATTGCAGCAAAATTCACAATTGCAAAGATGTGGAATCAACTTAAGTGCCCATTAATTGATGAGTGGATAAAGAAAATGTGATGTGTGTGTGTGTGTGTGTGTGTGTGTGTGTATTTATACAGCATGGAGTATTACTCAACCATAAAAAGGCATGAAATAATGTCATTTGCAGCAACTTGTATGAAACCGAAGATCATTATCCTAAGTGAAGTATCTCAGGAATGGAAAAACAAACACCAAATGTTCTCACTAATAAGTGGGAGCTAAATGATGGATACACATGATCAAAAAGTGGTGTAATGGACATCGGAAACCAGAAAGGGGGGGAGGTGGGAGGGGAGTGAGGAATAAAAACTTACCTATCAGATACAATGTACACTATTCTGGCACACTAACAACTCTGACTTCAACATTATACAATTAATGCATATGACAAGAACACTGTACTGTACCCCCTAATATTTTGAAATAAAAATTATATTAAAAAAATGAAGAAGCTAAAAAAGAGGCAGGAATGCCATGATTAGAAGGCTAGTTTTGAGATGTGCTAGCAAAAGTCAAGCACAATAAGTTTTTAATTTTTAAAAATAAAACTCTTCTAGATATCAGCCTAGTCGAAGAATTTATGAAGAAGACCCCAAGGGCAATCACAACAACAACAAAAATAAATAAATGAGACTTAATTAAATAAAAAAGTTTCTGCACAGCCAAGGAAATGGTCAACAGAGCAAATAGACAACTACAGAATGGGAGAAAATATTTGTATGTTATACATCTGATAAAGCGCTAATAACCAGAATCTACAAGGAACTCAAGCAAATCAGCAAGAAAAAAATCAAACAACCCCATTAAAAAGAGAACAAAAGACATGAACAGAAGTTTTTCGAAAGAAGATAGGCTAATGGCCAATAAACATGAAAAAATGCTCAACATCACTAATCATCAGAGAAATGCAAATCAAAACCACAATGAAATAACCCTAATGAGAATGGCTTTTATCAAAAAGTCCCAAAGCAATAGATGCTGGAGTGGATGTGGAGAGTAAAGAACACTTACATGCTGTTGAGAGGACTGCAAATTAATGCAACCTCTACGGAAAATAGTAGGGAGAGTCCTCAAAGAACTAAAAGTAGACCTGCCGTTTGATCCAGAAATCCCACTACTGGATATTTACCTAAAGAAAAAATAGTCATTTTATCAAAGTGACACTTACACTCGAATGTTTATTGCAGCACAATTCACAATCGCAAAGATGTGGAATCAACCCAAGTGCCCATCAGTTCATGAGTGGATTAATAAAATGTGGTATATGTATACCATGGAGTATTACTCAGCCATAAAAAATCAATTAATACCTTTTGCAACAATCTGGATGGAATTAGAGACCATTTTTTTTAAGTGAAATATCACAAGGATGGAAAAATGAACACCACATATATTCACTATTAAACTGGAACTAACTGATCAGCACTTACGTGCACAGATAGAAGTAAAACTCAATGGAAATCATGCAGATAGGAGGGAGGAGGAGGGAACGGGTGAAATCATACCTAACAGGTACAGTATACACTATCTGGGTGATGGGCACACTTGTAACTTTGACTCAAGCAGTGCAAAAGGAATCTGTGTATGTAAACAAAACATTTGTACCCCCATAATATTCTGAAATAAAATAAGTAAATGAATAATAAATTAAATTTTAAAAAATCTATTCACATTATTATTAATAACAATTTCACTGAAGAGGTGGGCTAAAATATATTGACCTAAGTAATTTTGGAAATGAGTGAGCACTGTAAGACTTCACTTTATATTATCAATACAAAATGGAAAAAAGTGCTGTATTCTAGTTGATAAAGTTGTTTCCCAGGGGAGCTATGGGCTAACAAATATAAAACAATTAAAAAACAATCAATTCTCAAATATTATAATATTCCTTATACTTACAATATTTCCCCTATAACATATACAATCTTCTAATACACTGGATAATCTACTTATTATGTTTATTTTTCATTATTTCCCCCTATTAATATAAAATGTGAGCTCTACTGTGTCAGGCATCTTGGGCCTGGATCATAGTAGGTTCTAAATAAATTTTGCAGAATAAAACAAATAAATATATTTAAAAATTTTAATTATTATATATACATAATAGTTGTATATTTTTATAAGGTACATGTGATGTTTTGATACAGGCTTACAGTGTAAATTAATCAAATCAAGATAATTGGGGTATCTGTCACCTAAGGCATTTATCATTTCTTTGTGTTAGGAACATTCCAATTCTACTCTTTTAGTTATTTTAAAATATACCCTAACTTATTATTGATTATAATCATTTTATTATGCTATCAAGTATTGTTCCTTCTAACTATCTAACTGTATTTTTTCACCCATTAACCATCCCCATTTAATCCCTCCATCCCTGCCACTCTTCCTAGCCTCTGGTAACCATCATTCTACTCTGTGTCTCCATGAAATCAATTGTTTTTAATATTTATCACCCACATAGGAGTTAGAACATGTGAGATTTGTCTTTCTTAACCACAATAAGTTTTTAAGTAGGGATAGAGCATGATGAAAGTGGCAGAAAGTATTTCTACTGTTCTGTGTATGCCTTGATATGGAAAATGACTTTAAATGCTAGAGCATAATACAGTGGAGATCTCTAATGTGAATTTTATGCTCTAGTAAATGGTTGTGACTATGAGCCCAGAAAGAAAGCAATAGATATGCAGAGTGTTCTTGTTGATTGCACTTTTCTCCAGTACTTACTGAGAGACAGAATGTCATTCATCCATTCATTCATTTATTCATTCATTTAGTTTTCATCAAAATTAATATTGAGCACCTACCATGTTCTAGACTGTACCCTACGTACTATGGATACAGTGATGGAAAAAATTGATTAACAGTCCTTCACTTGCATGGAGTTTACAATCTCAGTGGGGAAGATGGAAAATAACCAAATATATAGTATGATGTCAGGTAATGATAAGTAATGTGAATAAAAAGAAGGCAAAGGAAATATTAGAGAGTGTGTGGTTGTGCTAGTTAGCATTTTTGAACCAAAGGGGAGAGACATGTTAACAGTAACCTAATGAAAATGAATCTCAGGGACATTGACTGAATGTTGGGAAGGGCCATAAGAAGAGCTGACGAACTTAGAGTTCAGAATAAAGAGGTCACAGCATGAGAAAGAGTGAGTGGTATGGATTTTAGAATTAGGGAGATCTGGGTTTGAACCTTTCCCTTGAGCAAGAACATTGTGACTTTGGCCAAGTTACTTAAACTCTGTGAACTGCTGTTTTATCATCTGCAAAGAAGATTCTCTTTTCTTCAGTGTTACTAAGGATTAATTACACATGAAAATGTATGGAGTTGATTTTCATTCTAATATCCTCAATCCATTTCCTGGTTATAGGCATGTGTTATAAGGTATTATTTCATTTAATCCTTACAACAACCCTCTGGTGCATAGTATTATTACCGTCATTATATAGATGTGAAAACTCAGGCAGAGAAAAGTAAACTTGCCCAAGTTTGTACAGTTAAGTGATGGAGCAATGTTTCACACTTCCAAGAAACCCAACTTCATGATCCAATCCTTTAAGCACTGTAGATGCTTGCCTATCTGTGGTAGTATTTTAGGGCTTTTCTGGCATTATTTATGAAATTAAGGAGCTAGAGTTAGATGGTTCCTCACTTCCATGTATTCTTCTGTTCTATGATATGTGAGCACAGTGGGGAAGAAATATTCAGCCTTGACTGAGAATTAAGATTAGCACACATGGATGGGGCCAGAATATGGTTGTCTGGGAATGTGTGCAGAACGATCTGAAGCAGCTGGATATCTGTACTGGTAAGGAAGATGCTCTGCTGTTTTACACCCATCTTATTACTTGCAGTCTCTCTTGTGAATGTGTCAATGATGTGCATGCTGAGCATGGAGTGTAGTTGGGCATAGACAAATTTTGGTGATCTTTGTGATGCTTATTCTGAGAATTTGATCTTTCCTTTTCAGAGATCTGTTTATGTACTGAACATTAAATATAGAAAGGTGAAAGAGGATTCCAAGCATCAGAAATTTCAGACCAGACAGTAAATATCCATCAAGAAAAAATATTTATCTATGGCAGTAGTGAAAGGGTGAAAGCGGAGACTGCAAGGACTCAGGGACATCACAGAATAAGGAAAACCATGAACATGCCTTATGGGAATGGAAAAATCATAAGAAACTGAAGTTTCTTTCAGGGGTCAGATGATTTCTCATGACCTTTCCCCATCTCTCTGCTATATGCTCCTCTCCCAAGTATACATGAACTTTTAGCAACCTTTCATAATACTTTAAAGAAACAAGCCTGTCCCAGTCTGGATCCTAGCAGGAAACAAATTTACCCCAGATAGTTCAAATTAAAAATGTAGAATGAGGGACTACTAGCAGAGGTGAGGGCAGGATTAAGTGAATAAACAAGGAATAGAGCTGCTTTTAGAAATAAGCAACCGGTGGGAAGCCATTGCTATCTCTAAGTGTGAAGGGATGAAGAGAGAAAATGGTATTACCAGAGCCGTTGGGAGCTGGATACGTGGAAGAGGGGGAGCCAGCCAGTGGGAGTTAGAGGTACAAGGGTCACAGGTACAGCTAAAGGTACAAAAGCTGAAGGAGAGAGGGAGCAGGGAAGATACCCACCCCTTGTCTTACAATTTTGTACGTTAGAATTTCAATGTGGCTCACAATGGACTCAAACCAAGATGTCCACAGGGGAACATTTCTTTCTGAAGACTCTAGGGGAGAATCCGTGTCCTTGCTTTTCCAGCTTCTAGACACCACCTGCATTCCTTACTCATGGCCTCTTCTGCCGTCTTCATAGTGAGCAACTCAGCAGAATTGAGTCTTTGAGTTTTCTCTCTCTGACCCTGTTTATATCATCACATCTCTTTCTCTGACTACAGCTGGGAGAAATTCTCTGCTTTGAAAATTACATGTGACTACCCTGGGTCCACCCAGATTATCTAGGGTGACAATCTCCATAACTCAATATCCTTAACTCTAATCACATCTGAAAAGTCTCTTTTGCCATAAGATAATTCACAGGTTCTGAGGATTAGGGCATGGGCATTTTTGGGGAGCCATTATTCTTCCTACTGTTACAGTCTCCTTGTGAGGGGTCTTCCTCACTAGGCAAACTACAGGACAAAAGAGTGGGCAATGGGTTTGGGTGTGCAGAGGGGTCAAATGAAGAAGAATAGCCAGCACAAAGGCAATTTGACATCTATTTCTCATCTATAAAGTATACAAATATGTTGAACTTGATTAATTTTAATGTTACTAATCTATTAACTTTTATGTTATGTGACCAATTATTATATAGCTAGACTTCTGCTAACCACAAATAGAAAAGCCATACTAGAAATATAAGATACAGTCTTTGAGAAGTTTACCATTGAACTAGGTCAAGAGTTGTTAGACCTGAAACCGCTGATGAAAGATTGGGGTGGGAGGGTTTGGATGAGTGAGAAGAAAGGGAAGACAGAGGAGCTCTGTGGAAATCATGGAAGGTACCTAACGCAGGTTGTAAATTCTTTCAAATCCTGAAGCGTGATTAGGGTTTGGGTTGTCAGAAGGAAGAAAGCATGCCAATAATGTAGAAAAAGAAAGCAAAAACTGTTGGAATGAAAATATGAAATCTGTATACATTGTTCCTCCTGGATAGCAAGAGTGAAAAAAAAAATTGCCATCCATTAAATGGCAACCAGGCAAATAAAAATGTGTAGAAGCCTACAGAGTATGCTTGGGTTTCTTATTTTACATGAATTGCCTTGGAATTATTAATATTTAATATTCATTTCAGATGACAGTGAAAATGTAATAAAATCGTCACTGGTAAACATACTTCCATTTCTATTTCTATTTCTAGCTATTTGTCTGTCATCTATCATCTGCTATTCATCTAATATTTGCTTTCTTCTTGGTCTCCATTGACATTGCTTAATTTCTTCTAGTTCCCAAACTTCTAGTTAGTGTGAATATATGTGTCTGGATTAATTATTGAGATTTGACTCTAAATATATGAAAAGCTAAAAAAATCCATCAGCCATTTTGTCATTTGCAAGATTTTCAGACCCTGTGGGGTCAATTAGTTTTTAATAGCCCAGAATGTTTGCAGAGTGTAGTGAGCTTGGCATTGCATCATATTTCAGGATCAAGAGGCAAGGGATGGAGCTTTAATCCACTTCATTGACCATGGGGATGTGGACCTTCTAAACTTCAGGCTCACATCTATAGAATATATAAAATAATACAGGATTAGTATGACAAGCAAATGGTTCAAAGCTATGATGTTGCTCTGAAAAATGCAACATACCGTGTAAGTACGTGAAAGTCAGCTAGCCCAAATATCACGGCCTTAATATAACCATGAACCCAAAGGAACCCAAATCGATGTCCTTTTTAGCAAAAATAGGTGTCAAAATATTAGCTCAATCAAAATCAGAGAGTATTTATTCTTATTTATTCTTAAAAAAGAAATTCGGTTTCTCATATTCTAAGCATTAGCAACTTAAGCAAAAAATTTAAAAATTATGCAAAAAAGACAATAGTTATTATCCAACAAAGCATCATATCCCATTATCAAGCAACAAGTGACAAAAATGTTTATAAAGAAAACACTCAAAAGTAATGAATGACAGATGCCTGTGGGTTTAAGAAAACCCAGCAGTCAGGATCATTTCCTGTCATGCAAAAAGCCCAGTTCACCCCGAAGGCCCCAAAAGCACCACTGTTTATGTGGACTGGAATAGTGACTCTTTGTAATGATTAAATTATCACAGAAAGATTAAATTGTGTCTGCTGTGATTTGCTCAAGACAGCAGGGATCTACCTAATATATTCTAGAGAGATATTCATTCAAAATGGTTAAAATTTTAATGACTTTGAGAGACTTGAGGAGCTGTTTGGAAAACTTAGCTCTCAGATACCCGAAGTTGCTTTTACATTATTCCACTGATTTATAATATCAAATGTTAGACACAACAACCTGGCATTCATCTGGGCCCCTAAGACACATGTATTTACAGAGCTGAGTATGAGGTACAGTGGCCCCTAAGTCCTGGGTGTCCCGTTACCTTGCTTGAAGAAATTTGGCTAACTTTGGCTTTAGAACTTGGAACTCTCAATGGCATAACCAAGGAGTTAAGCAGGATTATCACATGTGTGCTTAATAAAAGTCACCCAGTTCTGTAACTAACAGTGGACTAGCTATATTCTAGGACCATATAGTCAGCATGCCTAGTGCAAGTTCACCTGCATTGCCTACGGTTCCTTCGCACACATTTTATATTCATGAGTGTCTAAGCTATGTCAGGCTCTCTGTTAGGAACTGGGGATACAAAAGCAAATGATGAGGCCGGGCGCGGTGGCTCACGCCTGTAATCCTAGCACTCTGGGAGGCTGAGGTGGTAGGATTGTTTGAGCTCAGGAGTTCGAGATTAGCCTGAGCAAGAGCGAGACCCCGTCTTTACCAAAAATAGAAAGAAATTAATTGAACAGCTAAAAATATATAGAAAAAATTAGCCGGGCATGGTGGCGCATGCCTGTAGTCCCAGCTACTTGGGAGGCTGAGGCAGTAGGATTTTTTGAGCCCAGGAATCTGAAGTTGCTGTGAGCTAGGCTGACGCCACGGCACTCACTCTAGCCTGGGCAACAAAGTGAGACTCTGTCTCAAAAAAAAAAAAAAAAAAAAAAGCAAATGATGGGATAACCTGAAAACAAAATGTGGTTTTATTTTTCTGTGGGCTCATCGTCAACCACCCCGCTACTCCTCATCCCCTTTCCCCCATGCTTCAAGAAGAGAAGGGAGGTGGGGGCATGCTGGGATCTAGGCCTCCCCATGTTCTAGGAAAGAGCTCAAATACTTGTAATTCAGGGAAGCAGAGAGCTAGGCTGTGGACTAGGATCCACAAGGTAGCTGAATCCATGTCCCTAGAGGTGAAGGGACCAAAGAAAGGGTGTGGGAAGAGGTGGCATAGAAGAGCTGCTGATCTCAAGAAACACAGTGGTGCCAAGGGAGGCATGGGGAAGGAGGTGCTATGGGCAGAAATGATTTTGCATTTTCTAGCACCGGTTTTTTCTTTTTTTGAGATAAGATCTCACTCTGTCTCACCGGCAATAGTGCAGTGGCATCCTCATACCTCACAGTAACCTCAAACTCCTGGGCTCAAGCCATCCTCCTGCCTCAGCCTCCTGAGTAGCTGGGACTAAAGGCATGTGCCACCATGCTCGGTTGGTTTTTCTATTTTTTGTGGAGATGAGGTCTCACTCTTGCTCAGGCTGGTCTCAAACTCCTGAGCTCACAGAGTGCTAGAATTACAGATGTGAGCCACCGTGCCCAGCTTAGGACCATTTGAATTTAGTTAAGAAGCTTCTCGGTAACAAGCTCAAAGAAGTAAAAGCAGAGACCACTCCCCACATTTATGGACAGTCTCAGGATCCTGGGACTGTCAAACATTACCGGGGTAGTGGCAGGTCGGGCAAACACCTAGTGAGGATTTGGAAGATTTAATTTGAATTAAAAACATAAATTCAGGTGATATTTCATGCCCTTGAGAGTTGTGAATCAAATTCATATCCATTGCAAATGAGTAAGTCATGGATCCTGCCCTAGGGGAGCTTGCAGTCTAGAAGGATAATGCCTATAAAATAAAACTAATCCTCTGTCAGATTTTTCACTGGCAGGTTCTTTAACATTCACAATAACCCTGCAAAGTAGGAATGACTGTATTTTATAACTAAAGGTGCATCCAGTATGATGTATCTATTTATGGAAGTGTATACACAGCACAGATGTAGCACAGAACAAGGCATGACATACTGTGGATAACCGTGGAATGTCCAAAATTAGAACATTAAAAGAGAGAGAGAGACCTTAAGCAAATGTTGAAAGAAAACACCTTTAAATGCTGTTGCAGAGGAATGACTCAATTATATATATTTGTTTAAAAACTTTATTCACTTAATGTTCCAAACACTTTGGAAATTGTATAAAACGAGTGACAGTTGCTTTCAATAGCAGTTGCTGTCACTGGCCTTCAGTTCGACTGAATGTTGTCTTGGAGGAGGGAAAGGAGTAAACAGTCTCTGCTGTGTCCAAAAGGTCTGCTCTAGAAAGTGGTATCAACCACCTCAGATTGAGAGCTGAGGACCAGAGGTGACGAAGGTCACTGCATGGGGCTCTCTTCTGTCACATGACAAGTGCTATTTGACACCGTTTTGGACAACTCTAGCGTGAACAGATGCCATGTTTTTGCCCTAGAAATGTTCCAGTTACATTTTCAAAAAGGTAGGGATGACATGCAGAGAATCCTTTCTCTGGTTCATGCTTTAGAAAGAAAGGATTTTCAATAATTTATGCATTAAAAAGTTTAGGCACCTAGCTTCACATTTACTTATTGTTTTCCATCTTAAAGCTTCAGATCAAAGCTACCTGCAATCCGTCTCTGAGAGAGCACCTCCCAGAAGTAGCAGATACAAAGGGATAGGTCAGAAGGTGCCAGAAACCCTCAATACAAGAAAAATTGCAATAAAAAGTAGTTAGAAGACTTTCTTTTATGAAAAGGAAAATTCTGGTTAGATAGACCTTAGTACTCCACAACTGTAGCCTCCCTCTGCATTGCAGGCATCCTTTCTACATCATTCCTGACCTAATGTTTGTCCTGCCTCCGCTTGAACTCACCCTGTACTTGGTGAGGCAGATTTATGATCAGGAAATCTGTTGCCATGTAAGTTCTACCCACAGCTTTTGTTTCTAGAACACAGTGCATAGTATCCACTTTCACTTCTAGTATGAAAGCCCTCAAATAATTTAAAGATGACTCTGATCTTTATCCCCAAATACTGCACCTTAATTCAGGTTTCCTTCAATCTCTCATACTGTTTTTTCTCTTTTGGATGTTCTGACATTTTAAGTTTATTTCCTAAAGTGTATATAAGGGACTCAGGGTATTTGACAAGGTTAGTGTAGTAGAATTATTGCTTATTTTACACTTTATTGTCAAATAAATGACTATGATCTTTTCAGTAACACATTATAAAAGTTCAAGTAATTCAAGTAAATACAAAGAAAATGGCAACAACTCTATAAATTATATCTCAGCAATGTGTACTTTTCTTCTCTTTTTTTTTAATTATAGCTATTCAGATAGGTATGTAGTTTTTCCATTTCCCTGATTGTTAAAGATGTTGAATCTCTTTTCATGTGTTTATTTGCCATCTGTTTATTCTCTTCAGTGAGTCTCTATTCATGTATTTTGTCCATTTCTAATTGGAATTTTTAAAAAATTTACTATTGAGTTTTGGGATGTCTTTTTTTAATTTTTATTTTGTTTATAACTGACCCATAATAATTATATATGCTTATGGAGTACAGCACATTGTATAAGATCAAATCAGGATAGTTAGCATATCTAGCACCTCAGACCTTTATCATTTTTTTGTGGTAATAACTTTCAAGATGTACTTTCTAGCTACCTTGAAGTATTCAATACATTATTGGCTATAGTCATCTTACTAAGTAATAGAACACCAGAGCTTATTCTTCCTATCTAACTGTAACTTGTAACTTTGGCCTCTCCCTTTCTTCCACCTCTTCCTCCCTTTGCCATCCTCTGACAAATGCTCAACATCGATAACATCTGTTAACCACCATTCAACTCTCTACTACTATGGGATCAACTTTCCTAGCTTCCAAATATAAATGAGATGATGCAACATTGGTTTTTTTCTCTTCCTGGCTTATTTCACTTAACATTATGTCCTCTGGGTTCATATTGCCACAAATGACAGAATTTCACACATTTTTATAGCTGGATAGCATTCCATTATGTATATATACCACATTTTCTTTATTCACTAATCTCAGAGACAGGTTGATTCCGTGTCCAAGCTATTGTGAATAGTGCTGCGGTAAACAAGGGAATGCAGCTGTCTTTTTGACACATTGATTTCGATTCCTTTGTGGAATTGCTGGGTCATATGGTGGTTCTATTTTTAATTTTTTGAGAAATCTCCATATTGTTTTCCATAATGGCTACATTAATCTATATTCCTACCAGTGGTGTATAAGAGTTCCTCTTTCTCCAAATCCTCACCAGCGTTTCGTTATTTTTTGTCTTTTTTATAATAGCCATACTAACTGGGGGGAGGTGATATCCCATTGCGGTTTTGACTTGCATTTCCCCGATGATTATTGATGTTGAGCATTTGGCATATACCTGCTAGCCATTTGTATGTCTTTTTTTTTTTTTGAGAAATGTATATTCAGGTCTTTTGTCCATTTTTAATTATATATATCTATATGTCTATCTATATCTATATCTATAGCTATATATGGTTTTTTAAGTTCCTTATATATTCTGGGCATTAACCCCTTGGCAGAGGCATCATTTGCCAATATTTTCTCCCATTCTGTAAATTATCTGTTTACTCTCTGGATTATTTTCTTTGCTGTGCAGAAGCTTTTTAGTTTGATGTAATCCCATTTGTCTACTTCTGTTTCTGTTGCTTGTGCTTTCAAGTTCCTATACAAAAAATACTTGCCCAAACGAATGTTGTAAAGTGTTTCCCTTGCATTTTCTTCCAGTAGTTTTAGAGTTTCAGGTCTTATATTTAAGTCTTTAATTGATTTTGAGTTTATTTTTGTATAAGGTGATAAATACACATCTAGTTTCACTCTTCTGCATGTGGATATTCAGTTTTCTCAGCACCATTTATTGAAAAAACTGTCTTTCCCTGATATATTTTTGGCACCTTTGTTGAAAATATGTTGGCTGCAAATGAATGAATCTGTGTCTGGTTTCTGTAATCTGTTCCATTGGTCAATGTGTCTCTTTTTATTTTGGTACCATGTTGTTTTGGTTACTATAACTTTGTAGTATATTTTTTAGTATGATGCTTCCGGCTTTGTTCTTTTTGCTCAAGATTCCTTTGGTTATTTGGTGTCTTGTAGTTCCATATGAATTTTAGGATTTTTTTTTCTATTTCTGTGAAGGATGTCATTGATATTTTGATAGGGATTGCATTGAATCTGCGTATTGCTTTGGGTAGTATGGACATTTTAAAGATAATATTAATAATTCTTTCAATCCCTGAATATGGTATATCTTTCCATTTTCTTGCGTCACTGTCTTCCAATTTTTATTTCAAAATATTAAAGGGGTACAAATGTTTTTGTTACATGAATAGCTTTTATAATGCTTAAGTCAGGACTGTTAGTGTGCCCATTACCCAAACAATGTTCATTGTACCTGTCAGGTAGGTTTTTATCCTTCCCTCCTTTCCCTGCCCCTCTTCTTGATTTCCAATGACATTTACTTTTCTCTGTGTCCATGTGTGCCCATGCGTTAGTTCCAAATTATTAGGGAGCACGTGTGGTGGTTGTTTCATCTTTGATTTCTTTTATCTGTGTTTTATAGTTTTCATTGTAGAGATCTTTTACTTCCTTGATCTAATGTATTCCTAGGTATTTTATTTATTTATTTATTTATTGCTATTATACATGGGATTGCTTTCTTGATTTCCTTTTTAGATATTAATAGTTTGTTATTGTCATGTAGAAACACTACTGATTTTTGCCTATTAATTTTGTATCCTGCAGCTATGTTGAATTCATTTATTAGTTCTAATAGTTTTTTTGTCTTTGGGATTTTCTATATATATGATCATGTTGTCTGCAAACAGAAACAATTTGACTTCCTTGTTTTCAATTTGGATGCCGTTTGTGTTTTTGTGTTGCCTTATTGCTCTGGTTAGAACTTCTAGTACTATTTCAAATGAAATTGGTGACAGTAGGAATCCTTGTCTTGTTCTAGATCTTAGAGAAAAAGCTTTTAACTTTTCCCTGTTCAGTTTGATGTTAGCTATAGGTTTGTCATATATGGACTTCATTGTGTTGAGGTATGTTCCTTCTATACCTAATTTGTTTAGCATTTTTGTCTTGAAGTGATGTTGAATTTTATTGACCACTTTTTCTGCATCTATTCAAATGATCATATGGATTTTGTCTTTTATGTTGTTAATGTGATGCATCACATTATTTGATTTGCATATGCTGAACTATCGTTGCATCCTTGGGATAAATCTCAGTTGATCATGGTGAATGATCTTTTTAATGTGTTGTTGGATTTGATTTGCTAGTATTTTATTGAGGATTTTTATGTTTATGTTCATCAGGAGTACTGGTCTTTAATTTTCCTCTTTCGTGTGTGTCCTTATCTGGTTTTGATATCAGGGTAAGGCTGGTCTTGTAGAATGAGTTTACAAGTATTCCCTCCTCTTTAAGTTTTGGGAAGAGTTTGAGAAAAATTGGTATTATTTTTTCTTTAAATGTTTGGTAGAATTCAGCAGTGAAACCATCAGGTCCCGGGCTTTCCTTCGATGGGAGAGTATTAATTACTGCTTCAATCTTGTTACTTGTTATTTGTTTTCTCTTTCTTAATGATCCGATCTTTGTGGGTTGTATATGTTCAGGAATTTATCCATTTTTTCTAGACTTTCCAATTTGTTGGCATATAGGTGTTCATAATAGTCTCCTATGATCCTTTGTCTGTAGTATCAGTTACAATGACTCTGATTTTATTTATTTCAGCCTTCTCTCTTTTTTCTTAGACTGGTGAAAGGTTTGTTGATTCTGTTTATCATTTTTTAAAAAGCCTACTCTTTGTTTCATTGATTTTTTTGTATTTTTTAAATGTCTATTTTGTTTATTTCTGCTCTGATCTTTGTTATTTTTCTCCTTCTACTAATTTTGGATTTAGTTTGTTCTTGTTTTTCTAGGTAACATTAGGTTCTTTATTTGAGATTTTCCCACTTTGTTGATGTAGGGAATTTCTCTATATTTTGGACATTATTTCTTTGTATTATATGTGGCTTATAAATATTTTATTCCAATCTATAGCTTGTCTTTTCATTCTATTGATTTGGTCTTTCACAAAGGAAAAGTTTTAAAATTTATCAGTTGAAAAGTTTTTAATTTTATCTGTTTTTTTTTTCTTTAGGGATTATTAATTAGGTGTCAAGTCTAAGAACTTTTTGAGAAGCCCTAAATCTGTAAAATTTTCTCCTGTTAATGCCCCAAAATCTTATAATCTGTAGTCTATTTTGAGTGAATTTTTTAAATAAAGTTTGAGGTTTAGCTTCATTTGTATTACTTATGTATATCCAGTTGCTCTGGCAACCATTTGTCTAAGTGGCTGTCCTTGCTTCATTGAATTGCTTTTTTGCCTTTTTAAAATATAAGTTGAGCATTTTTGTATAGGTCTATTTCTGAATTCTCTATTCTGTTCCATTGATCTATGTGTGTTTCTCCACTACCACCACAGTGTCTTGATCCCTGTAGCTATGTAACAAGACTTAATGTCACGTAGAGTAATTCCACTTTATTCTTTGTCAAAATTGTTCTAACTATTTGGAGGATTTTCTTTGACACAGAAAGTTTAAAATAACATCTCTTTCTAAAAAAAAAACAACAAAAAACTTGCTGAGGTTTTAATAGAACCTACATCAAATCTATAGATCAACTTGGGGAGAATGGACATACTTACTGTGCTGAGCCTTATAATCAGTGAACGTGGTATGTCAATTTATTCACGTTGTCCTGATTTCTTTCATTACCATTTTGTAATTTTCAGCACACAGATCCCGTAACAGTTTTATTAAGTGTATACTTATGTATTGAATTTTCTTTGGAGAAATTATAATTGTTTTTAAAAAAATTACAGTTTCCACATGTACATTGTTAGTATACAGAAGTGTTATTGATATTTTTGCATTGATCTTGTATGCTGTGTGTGACTTTGCTAAAAGCCCTTAATAAGTTAGGAAGTTTTTTATAGATTTGTTTGGATTTTCTACGTATAAAATCATGTCATCTGCAAATCAGAACAATGCAATTTCTCTCTTTTTAGTCAGGATAATTTTATTTAGTTTTCTTGCCTTGTTGTGTTGGCTAGAATTTTCAGTACTATGTTGAATAATAGGGGGTAGAGAAAAAATTCTTGCCTTGTTCTTGATCTTAGGGGAACACATTCTGCCTTTCATTATTAGATATAATGTTAACTGTCAGTTGTTTGTAGATTTTCCTTATCAAGCAGAGGTAATTCTCCTCTGCTCCCAACTTTTGCCGTGAATCAATGGAGGGTTTTGTCAAGTACTTTTTCATTTTTAATTGATGTGATTACCTCTGCTTGATAAGGAAAATCTACAAATAACTGACAGCTAACATTATATCTAATAATGAAAGGCAGAATGTTTTCCTCTAAGATCAAGAACAAGGCAAGAATTTTTTCTCTACCCCCTATTATTCAACATAGTACTGAAAATTCTAGCCAATACAACAAGGCAAGAAAACTAAATAGCCTGTTGACATGGTGGATTACATAACTTGATTTTCTAATTGAACTAGTCTTGTATATATATAACAAATCCCATTTGGTAATGATCTGTTATTTTTTTATGTTATTGGATTTGATTTGACAATATTGTGTTGAGGAATTTTGTGTCTAAATTTATGTGAGATATCAGTATGTAGTTTTCTTTATTTATTTTTAATACTAGCCTCAAAATGAATTGGGAAATATTCCTTTCCTCTTCTGATTTCTGGAAGAGACTGTGTAAAATTGGTATTAATTCCCCTTTAAATATTTTGGAAAAGCCTCCAGTGAAACTACGTGAGTGTAGAAGTTTATTTTTCTAGAGATTTTAACTATGAATTCTATTTTTAGATGCTTATTGGACTTTTCAAATAATCTGTTTCATCTTGTATGAGTTTTGGTGGTTTGTGGTTTTTGAAGAAATAGTCAATTTCTTTCCAGTTGTCAGATTTATGAGAGTAAAATTGTATTATTCTTTTATTATCCTTTTAATAGCTGCAGGATTTATAGTGAAATCCCATGTTTCATT
>CAUYSK010052554.1:0-26621 GCA_963575035.1 Avahi laniger
TATTTTTAGTAGAGACGGGGTCTCGCTCTTGCTCAGGCTGGTTTTGAACTCCTGAGCTCAAACAATCCGCCCGCCTCGGCCTCCCAGAGAGCTAGGATTACAGGCGTGAGCCACTGCGCCCAGCCATCTGTATTCTTATCACACGTGGTTGGTTCTTTCATCATCACAGTTGACATACATTGCGTCTCCAGGTCACCAGGTATACCTGCCCATCACCCACAGTAAAATACAAACGTCCCGGGACAGACCCATCTTGCTTGCCCAGGTATCCACCATATTTCTCAGCCAGTGCCTGGCAAGACGTTCCTGCATGACGTAGAAGAAAGAGCAGAGGAATCACTCATGGAGCTTGGGCTCGAGTCCTAGATACCTTGTCTTAGCTCTGTGGTACTGAGTTACCTCTTTAAGCTGCTGTTTCTGCATCCATAAAACTATAATCATATTCATTTCCTGGGTGTTGTGATGTTCAAATGAGTTAATCAGTATGAAAAATTGTTGGAGATAAAAAAGCACCACTGTACAAATGGAAATTATCTTCAACATCCATTTCTGATAAGGGTTGTTGAATCAAAGCCTTGCCATTCACTTAGGACTACAAATAGCAACACACACACACACCCCCCACAGGCATGAGCACATCTCTTAAGCCAAAGCAACTTGAACTTCCCTTGGAGGCCACCCAAGCTAACCTTAACCACAGATAGTTCATGCTTGTTGACATGGTGCTGATTTGAGAACTAGTCGGGCTTCTATGTGTTGTTTTCTTTGGGCCAAACAGTGTCATCACATTATATATTAACATCTGGAGCTCCTGCTCACCCACTCCCCAAGACACGAGGGAGGCCTTTATATGGTGAGAGAGCTGGAAACAAAACCTTCTAATCCAGGCTGTCTAACTTGGGATTTGGAGAAAGACACGCTGGCCCCTCCCAGCAGCCTGGAGCAGGAAGAGGAATCCCATTCCAGGCCTGTACCTGGGCCTGGCAGAAGGCAGAAAACCAAGCCTGGCCCAGGCTGGCTCGTGTTGGGCCACCAGGGGGCCCAGCCCAGGGTCAAAGGGTCTCAGCCCTCTCTCTGTCATGATTTGGAAACAGGTAGTATCCAGGTTGCTTGTTCATTCAACAGACACTGCTTGAGCACCTACTGTGTGTCAGGTCCTACATTTGGCCCTAGGGACACCAAAGAGCCCCAAGACAGTGAAGTATTAGGGAAGGAATGGAAAAGAAACAAGTACCTGTTAGGCACCCTCCTCGGGCCATGCTCTGTATTTGATGCTTTCAAAAATTTCATTTAATTCCTACACCAACCTTTCAAGGCATTTTCTTATTTAAATAGGTTTGGCCAACTTTACCTGCTTAAGGTACAAATAAAGTCTATTTTTAATATTCAATTTACTCTTACCAGCACCTCCCAGACTAGCAGGAAGACCATCACAGCTCTCTGTGTTTCTTTCTCTCTCTCTCCCTCCCTTCCTCCCTCCTTTCCTCTTGCCTCCTGCTTAGAGAGAAGAGAACCTCAGAGTAGCCCTTTTGGTGGCCTGGGTTGCACATGCCATCACTAACACACGTGGTCAGATGCTGTCCTTACCCAGAGGTGTGATCCTGCACATCTGGTCTGGCAGCAGCTTTTTGGAGAAAGGGGGTCGGGGGAACAAGGTCATCCCCAGGGCTGTGGCCTCCTGCAGGGGGCCCCTGCCCTTTAACATCACGGTCAGCAGAGTCCCCAGACAGACCACAGTCGTTCTCCAGGGCACCCACCTTGCCGGGGCAAGTACAAGCCAGGCCCCACCTCTCTCCAGACTCACTTTGTTCCTCTCATGCCCCAGCTTACTCAGACTGGCAGGAAATTCAACATCTCCATCTTGGGGCTTTTCCCGTCTTGACTATCAGAGAACAAGTGCTGTGTTCTAGGGGCCAGTTCAAATTTAGGTCTGAATTTTCCAATAGCAAACACATAGAGACACTTGTGGTGTTAGTATTACCCCCAGTGAAAAGGAGAAAAATGAGGTGACGAGGGATGAAGTGACTTGGCTACAGCCACGTGGCTGGGAAGGGGCAAGACCAGGAGTCAAGCCCAGGCCTGTCGGATTCCAGGTGTGGGCTCTTTCCTACTCCACTACTGTCCCAGTCAGTTGCCCCCAAATCAGAGCTGAGACAAAGCTTTGGGTTTAACTACCTGGTCTCAGAGGAGACATCGGCACTGTTGGGGGAGTGGGAGGTAAGACAGGCAAGGGAGGAGGTGAGTAAAGGGTGCCCTAATGCACAGGTGACCCCTGTGGGCAACCAGGGCTCAAGCCCACTGGGCACCTATAGGTGACTGCAGAACACACCACGAGTGGTCCCACAGAGGAACGAGGGAGCTGGGGTATTTATCCACCGACTCCTGCCCCTCATTGGTTGAGGACACTTCTGGGGAGTGTGAACTGCTTAGGACTTCCTGCCTGGCCCGCTCCAGGGCCTGGAAGCTTCTGCAGCCAGAGAACCGCTCGGGCAGAGGGAAGTCTGCAACAACTGCCCTCCAACGGGGTTGCAGGTAGGGCCCAGCAGTGAGGAGTCAAGGAGCAGACACCAGTACTGGGCATGTGGGTGGCATTATCCAGGAGGCTGTGCCCAGACAGCAGCCTGTCAGGTGTAGGACAGGCACTGGGGCAATATTCATTAGAGGAGGGCAAGGGGGTAGTGGGGACACAGCCCCTGGGCAGCCTTGGAGCAGGACTCCAGGCTCAGAGAAGATTCAAGGGAACTGGGTGGAGCCAGCTGGAAGACGAGAATAGGGACAGCTGTCCTTTTTCCTGGCAGGGAGACCCAGTGGATAGGGGTCTAACGGGGCAGAGAAGGGTGGGACCCTGCGGGCCCTGCCCAAGAGAGCCAGGAGAGCCCAGGGCAAGTCCTGAGCACTGGGAGGAGAACTCACATTGGTTAGGAAGGTGTTTAACTTCAAGGAACAAAACCTTGAATACAAGCAACCTAAACAAGTAGGGCCTGGTGTTCACGTTTAGCTTGAATTCTGGGAGCAGAGAGCAGCTGTCCTAGCCTCAACAGCTCAACACTGCTGGCTGACACTGCTTCATCCTTGTCATAGAGTCAGTAAGATTGCTGCTGTCCCAACCATCACATTGGGGTTCAGGGTAGACAGAAGGAATCAGGGTTGTGCCAGCATCTGAAGTTTTCCTGGCAATGACCCCAAAGATTCCTGTTCACTGGCTAGATCTGAATCACCTGGCTGGGAACACCATGAAGAAAAGTGAAATGAGATTTATGAAACAGCCAGACAGGAGGCAGAGAGGGAGAGCAGCCCAGGCGAGCATCGAAGGCAGGGTGGGTATTGGCTTCTGGACTCCTCCCCACTGGGCAGGCCGCGGCAAGGGCACGAGGGGGCTCAGGATGGGAGGTGCAGGACCGAGTGTTTCTCCTGGTGCTCAGGAGGAGCTTATTACTACTGTGGCATAAGAAACCACCCTGGAACCTAGCAGCTTAAAACAACACCAAAGACACACAAAAACCGAACAACCCCATTATGGGCAAAGGGCTTGAACAGACATTTCCCCAAAGAAGATATCTGAATGGCCAGCACACACAGGAAAAGATGCTCAACATCATTAGTCATCAGGGAAATGCAAATCAAATCCACATGAGCTGTCACCTCATACCCATTAGGATGGCTATTATCAAAAGAACAGAAAAAAAACGAGTGCTAGTGAGGATGTGGCGAAGCTGGAACCTTTGCATACTATTGCAGAGAATGTAAAACACTGTAGCTGCCATGGAAAACAGTATGGTGGCTCCTCAAAAAATTACAAATGGAACTACCATACGATCCAGCAATCCCGCTTCTTGGTTTATACTCCAAAGAGCTGAAAGCAGGGACTCTAACAGATATTTGTACACTCACGTTCATGGCAGCATTATTCACAATAGCCAAAAGGGAGAAGCAATGCGAGTTTCCATCTACACGTGAACAGATAAACAAAATGTGGAACATACATGCAATGGAATATTATTTGGCCTTAAAAAGGAAGGAAATTCTGACACATGCTACATTAGGGATGAACCTTGAAGGGACTATGCTAAGTGAAATAATGTAGTCACATTCACAGAGACAGAAGCAGAATGGTGATTACCAGGGACTGTGGGGAGGAAGGAATAGGGAGTTAGTGTTTATTGGGGACAGAGTTTCAGTTTAGGAGGATGAAATAGTTCTGGAGACAGATGGCGGTGATGGTTGCACAACAATGTGAATATACTTAATGCCACCAAAATGTACGCTTAAAAATGATTAAGATGGTAAATTTTATGTTATATATATTTTACCACAATTAAAACAACTATAATCATTTTACCATCTCTCACAGTCCCTGTGGGTGAGGAGTTTGAGAAGGGCTTGGCTGGGTAGTTCTGGATGGTTCTGGCTTGAGGTCTCTCATCACACCCTTATCTCCTCAAGGGCAGGAACCAAGTCACAGTCATTTGACCTTCTAACTGGCTGCTTCATCAGTGCTCTTCCAGGCTGGGGAGCCTCTGGGAGGGCTCAGACCCTGGACAGCCAGGCAGCAGAGGGGCCCAGGGGCCCGAGGCCCACTGCCAAGAAGGAAGTGCCACACAATAGCCCCCGAGAAGCCTATCCCTCTCCCAGCCAGATTTGCACTTCCAGGGACAAAGGAGACTTCCTCTGCAGGAAATGATACCCGAGGGAGGGCTTCCGGTGGGAGTAAGCTGAGAAGCAGTTAGGGAGGAGGGCAGGAGGAGGTGAGTTCTGGGTACTCACTGGGCCTGGGCCCTGGGCACCAAAGGCTGCGGGCGGAAAGCCAACCCACAGGCCACTGAGAACTTGCACGTTCTCCCTGAGTCAGTCTTTGAGCCTACAGGTCAGAGGCCACGATGTTACAGTCATGAAAATGCTCCTTTGAATCCTAGCTCCACATTTACGGGCTGTGGGACCTTGCACTCCGCAGTCACTCGCTTTCCTCTCTGTAAAAGGAACTCAACACTCGTGGTGTGTCTAGGTGCCAAGGATGTAATTGCAAGACCCAGACCCAGGCTTGCCCTCAGGCACGTCATTGCTCTCCTGGGCAAAACAGACAAAAATAAACAGAGACAAATAAAAATAAGTAACTATGAATCCCAAGTGTGAGGCGGTTGAGGTGTTGATTAATCTCACCCCCTCACCTCGACATTTGGAGTCAATTAGGAAACAGAGTCGCCAGGTGGGAAGGGCTGAAACCCTAGCTCTGGTGCTGGAAAGCGGAAGTGAGAAGCTGTTGGAGAAGTCATTCTGACTCAGAACCAGATGGGCTCTTGCTCCTTTCCCCTGAATCAAACGTAACCAACCCAGGAAGGAGCCAAGCAGGGCAGCCAGAACAGGGCAGGCACCCACAAGGGGAGAGCTGGCCAAACAGAGCTGCCTTGAGGGCCATGTGGACTCAGGATCTCACCCCAGGAGTGGAGTGGGCTGCCTCCATGGAAACCCGAGGAGGGGGCGAGAGGCTTCCCCATGGCAGTAACAGGTGTTAAGAAGGAGCCAAATGGGGGCTGAGATCTGGGCTAGGGCAGGTGGTAACCCAGCCAGTGACTGGACAGTAAGGCGGAACCATCTGTTGGGTGTACGTGTGGACGTCTTTTCCAGAATGAAGGACCGACAGATGCACAGACCAAGGGGGGAGGACCCTGTTCAACAACCCATGCACAGACTGAAGAGGGAGGACCTCCGTGAAGCCTAGGCCAGCCCACAGTTCACCTCCACACAGGGATATCTCGAGAAGCCTGTGAGCACGTGTACATCCAGCGTCGGCCAATGTGGAGGCTTAGGAGAGGGTGTCTTCCTGCCACCCTTTCCTGTGACCCTCTGCTTGGAGCAAGGCCAAGGGGAGGCCACGGAGAGGAGCCAGGAGAGTATAAGGGAAGCAGAGAGGAGAAGGGAGGAATGTGGGGACAAGAGGAGAGGGAGAGAGCGGGGACTCAGGGGATAAAAAACCCATGGGGGGTGGGGTGAGGGCCAGAGCAGAGGGGAGCAGGCGATGGTGGCCTGCAAAACTGCACTGGGAGGCTCTGACCTGGGGTGTAAAATGTGCCCGTGCCCAGAAGCTTAAGGTCTTGCCGTGCCGATCCCCCACCCCTGCAGTTGCGGACCCTCCCAGGTGAGGCAGGGTAAGATCATTGTCGCCACGTATAGCAGGCTAAATTATGTTTCCCAAAAAGATATGTTCAAGTCTTAACCTTTCAGTTCCCGAAACTGTGACCTTATTTGGAAAAAGGTCATTGCAGATGTAAGTTAAGGATCTAGAGATGACATCACGCTGGATTTGGGATGAGACTTGAGCCCAATGATGCATGTCTGTATTAGGGAGGAAGACACAAAGGGAATACCATGTAAAGACGGAGGCAGAACAAGCCACGGAAAACCAGCAGCCACCAAAAGCTTGAGGAAGCAAGAAAGAGGTCTCCCCTAGAGCCTTCAGAGGGAACATGGCCCTGCGATACCTGGACTTCAGACTTCCAGCCTCATCAACTGGGAATAAATTACTGTTGTTTTCAGCCACCCAGTTTGTGGGCATTGTTACAGCAGCTTTGGAAACAAACACTCTGTGGGACACCGCAGTCCACTCCAGGGTCCTTCGAGACTACCAGTGAGTGACAGAAACACAGGTCTCCTCCCACCTCTCTGCCTCTGGGAAAGTCACAGGGAGCTCAGCCGGGGCATCTGGGAAGGAGCAGGAGGGAAGACCGACAGGAGCTTTAGTGGTGACCCTGCTGACCCTGCTGGGCTGGTGGCTGATGAAGCTGCAGCCTGTGTTGCTGGGCTACCTCAGACCTGCAGACCTCAAGGGGAAGCAATCTCGGTGAAAGTGCTGCCTGCGGTTAGCGGTCAGGCGAGGAGGAAGTGGGTAAGCTGCTAAGCTCTTGTGGCCCGGGCACTGCAGCCCTGCGGGTGCGCCTCTTTCCCCAGCAAAGCTAGCAGCAGAGGCGAATTTGGCCAGGATGATAATCAAGCTAAGCTTCTGGGCCCCTTCACTTGCACAGACCCCTTCGAAAGCCCTGTACCTGTTTTTGTATTTTTCTTGAAGGGGATGTCCCCGTCCCCCAATTGTATAAGCATCAGGTTTACAAACCCTGGATCCCTCCCCGCTAACACCAGGGCCACAAGGGTACACCGCTCACACAGAGCCAGTTGTGTTGATGTTTTCCTGGGTTTTCTGTTGTCCAACCATCCAGCCATCCAATTCTTTATGCAATCATCCATTTGCACTCCGGGCAGCCAACCAACTGAAATTATTGAGTCTCTGCCATGGGATATACTCCCTGCTCTCAAGCAGCTCGTGATTCGAGGTAGGAGAAACAGGGCGCACAGGAAGATAAGAAGCAAACAAACTGGCGCTAGCCTAATGAGCATGAGGCAAGAGATGAGCTGAAAGGAAGAACTGTGGAGGGAACAGCTAGCTCTACCTGGAAGTCAGGACAGCCCCACCACGGAGGGGACTTCACATCCGAGTTTTGAAGGATGTGTAGGAGTTCACCATCAGACAAGGGAGAGGGCAGCTTAAGCAGAGGGAACAGCATGGGCAAAGTTGCATGGCAGTGCAAGGCACTGGGGCACTCACAGGTGACTTAGCCTTCCTGCCGGGCAGGGGCTGCCAGATGAAACGGAAGAGAGAGGGAAGGTCTTTGCGGTGAGTGGAGAGCGCTGGGGCCCTGAAGGAGTGTGGTAGTGTCCTAGGGCTCCTGTAACAAAGTCCCACAAACTTGATGCCTTAATACAACATAAATTTGTTGTTTTACAGTTCTGGAGACCAGAATTCAGAAGTCAAGGTGTCAGCAGGCCTGTGCTCTGTCTGAAGGCTCCAGGGAGGATTCTTCCTGTTTCTTCCAGTGGCTGGCATCATGCTTGGCATTCCTTTGCTCGCAGCTGTGCCAGTCCACTTGCTGCCTCCGCTGTCACATGGTGTTCCTATGTGTCTGTCTCGTCTCCTCTTCTTATAAAGACACCTGTCAGATTAGGGCCCCCAATTGGGTCTAACTTGATTACATCTACAAAGACCCTATTTCTAAATAAGGTCATAGTCATAGGTATTGGGAGTTAGGGGCTCCTTTGGGGAGACACAATTCAACTCATCAGAGGGAAGAAGAATCAACAGGACTTGCTGTTGATTAGATGACGTGGGTGTGGGGGGTGTGGAAAGCAGAGTGGAGCTGAGGAGTCCCTGGGGTTAGGAGGAAGCTCCGACCCATGCGTGCTGGGACTAGATGGCCCTGGCCAGGAACTGGGGTTTCTGAGATGAGCTGGACACAGTCCACAGCCTCCAGGACCTCTGGTCAAGCAGGGAGGTAGGAAACCCAGGCCTGTGAGGTACAGTGATGAGCATGTCTTGGGGACACTGGGCAGGGACACAGGAGCTGCCTCAGGGGCAGGGCAGGCCCCAGAGAAGTGCCTGTAGGACCAAGGCAAGAATGCCTGTCATCATCTCTAATCGATGATGCCCAGGTGTGTCTGTCCAGCCTGGCCTCTCCTGTTTGAAGTCCAGCCACCTGTCCTTTAGGGCAGCCCTCTCCAAACCTCCCCACCCCCCACCTCAACCTGAGCCTTACTTTCACTTGTTCCTGGTGTCTCTTCAAAGCTTCCATGGCTTTAAGCAGCAGGTAAAGGAAAATCCTTCCCAGCTGCTCTGCCTCTGCCCTGCCCCCATAAGCTCCAAGCCTGATTCCCTTGGACTCCTGAATTTCACCTTGGCCTTGGGCTCTTGGGCCCCAGTTCCCCCCCGGGGACTCTGGGTGGCTGCCCCACCCACTCTTGGCTCCCAGAGATGGTTCCCACTAGACTCTCTTCCAGGTCCACACCTTCAAGACCTTGTCTGACCCCAGAACTTGGCAGCCTCCAAGTAGGGTGGGTGGCCCAGGTGAAGCATCTGGACACTCCTCCTGGTGTTCTCTCATCCATTTTGCACTGAGGCAAACTGACACGTGGGAGCCTGCATCTCCTTCAAAGTCTCATCTGTTCTCACTCTGGCAGCTGGTAGTAGGACTCAGGCTTGGAGAAAGGGGAAACCTCGAGTAGGTCCTGCACCCAGGCAGTGGGCCTAGAGCTCCAGGAGAGCTGTGTCGGAAACAACAGGTGGGGACAGGATGCTGATGACACATGTTGGAGGCAAGCTACTGTTGCACATCACACCGCTAATGGATTCCAGCTCACTCCCATCCAGATTTTCTTGCTTTAATCCTTAATGATGTGTGCTGGGTCCTTGTGGTCTGCTAGGCTGGACTTCATCCCTTCAAGACCACTGGACCCTGTCCATGGCAGGGTCCTCTAGAGGTACCCAGCCAAGATTTCCTCAGAGTACAAGTGAGAGCTACAGAGGCATGTTTGAAACAGGGCATCTGTCAGGCTGCCTAGACCCCTTAATGAAGGTCAAGAGTGCACACCTGCTTTACTTCTTCTTCTTCCACTAACTGGATGCCCTGGAGCACTCAGCATCTCTCAGTATGGTTTCACACCTTTAAAAAAGAAGGAACAGTCGCCCCTCAGTATCTGCAAGCGATTGACTCTAGGACTCTCCCTCAGATATTAAAATCCAAAGATGCTCAAATTGCTTATATAAATGGTATATTATTTGCATATACCTACACACATCTTCCCATATACTTTAAATAATCTCTAGGTTATTTACAATACCTACTACAATGTAAATAGTTGTTATAATGTATTTTTAAATTTGTATTTTTTTATTGTTATATTGCTATTTTTTATTGTGTTTTTTTCCCAAATATTTTCAATCCACTGTTGGTCAAATCTGACTTGCACAAATGGAGGACCAATGGTAACTGTGGTACTTCTCCTAAGTTTGTTGCAAAGAATGAGACAATATACGTGAAGGACTTGGCACAGTTCCTAGCAGATGTTATATATTCCATAGGAAATCTATTATTAGAACAAAATGCAAGCCCATGAAAACCCAAGCCCCAGAGGGTTAAATTTATTGGGGCCTTTAATTAAAATACACAGAAATTTTCGTGTCTATGGAAAGTAGACTTCTAAGATTCATAGGCTTGAAAATGGAATTATGGATATACACTAATTGGGCCATTTTTTGTATGGTGAGTTCCTCCCCTACGGATGGTCTACTTCCTATTACTGAACTCTACCTGCCCCGCTCACTCAAATCTAGTCCCCCTTTTTGCTTCATTTTCTCATTGTCTCAGTCACATGGGAGCAGAAAAATGCATACTCTGAAGGGATTTCACATGCACCCACTGTTTATTCTTATGCCATTTAAATGTCACCTCTGCTATGTACATAAGCCTGGTTGAGATGAGCACTTAGAACGGGCAACATTTGGAGGGTTTGGCCTCACAGATGGTCGGCTCTCTGGGTTGGCAAATTCCAGGCTGGCTTCCTTTGCTGTTGTCACGGAGTTGCCGTTGCCATGGCATTTGCGTGTGTGAGGGAGAGGATCGTGTATCTCGTTGGCTTCTGGAACACTCATCCAGAGCCTTGGAACAAGGTGGTGGGAAGAATATCTGTAGAGAGAATAAAAGAGACTGCAGAGTGTAGGAAGGAGCCATTCTGGGCTCCTGCACCCTGTGTTCATGGAGGCTGGGGAAAGAGGGAGAGGTGCGGTCTCTAAACTAAGAGATGGAGGCGTAGTGCAAATTTGGGCAGGGGTGGCTGCAAGGCATGTTGGGGCCTCAGCACAGGGGTAGCGGAAGTCAGATTGAGGGGCTTTCAGTGGCTTTATGCCTGTTCTCCTGACATTAGCCAGTTCCCCTTATATCAGCCCAGGTGACATTTTTAAAACATAAATTATAACATTCCTCTGTTCAAAACCCTTCAGTGGTTTCAGTTACCCTTAAAATAGAATCTAAACTCCCTTCGTGGCCTACAGAGCACCACGTGATCAGAACTCCACCTCTCTGTTATCATTTCTTCTCTCTTCCAGCTTCATTCACCGCACTCTAGCCCAGTGGACCTTCCTTCCGCTGTCCCTCATATTTGGCTAGTTCATTTCCATCCCAGGGCCTTTGCACTGGCAGTCCCTTCTGCCTGGAAGTCTCTTTCTTTGGGTCTTCACGTGAGGGCTCCTCCTTGTCATTCAGATCTTAGGTCCAATGTCACCGCCTCAGAGAGCTCCCTGCCCCATATAAAATGTAGTAGATCCCCCTGGATCTACATTTTCTTCACATCACCCACAGTTGTGATCTGTTGTTTGTTATCTGTCTCTCCTGATAGAAGGTGAAGGCTTGCCTGTTTCCCAAAAACCTAAATCAACATATGGCACATAAAAGAAGCCAGCATTTGTTAATGGATTCTGAATTAACGACCACCAGCATTGGAACCCATGTTCGCTTTTCCTCAAAGCCAGTGCCCTTAACTCTGTGGAATGAACAAGATGCAAAGGCCTGGGTAGGTATTGCCCAGCCCCTTAGGAGGGGCAAACAGTACCACAGAAGCCCTCAGCCACAGCCACCTTTCTGAGGAGACTTCATTTCTGGGATCAATTCTTTGATGCTTAGTTTGGCTGAAATCATCAAGCTGTGTCATACAAAAGTAGACTCTTCTAGAATCCTGCTATGGTTTGAATGTGTACCCCTAAAAGCATGTGTTAGAAACTTAATCTGTGATCCAACAGTGCTGGAAGGTGGAGCCTAATGGGAGGTGTTTAGGTCCTGAGGGCTCCACCCTCATGAATGGATTAACACCAATTATAAAAGGGCTTAAGGTGGGGAACTGAATAAAAAAATAAAAATAAAAGGGCTTAAGGTTGTGAGTTGGATCTCTTGCTCTCTCTGGCCCTCTCTCATCCTTTCACCTTCTGCCATGAAATGATGCAGCAAAGAGGTTCTCGCCAGATGCCAGACCTTGATATTGGACTACCCAGCCTCCAGAACTGTGAGAAATAAATTTCTTTACAAACAATGCAGTCTGTAGGATTTTTATATCAACACAAAATGGACTAAGACAAATTTTTACCTTGTTCTTGAGACCCCAAATTTTAAGTTTCTTCAGACTTACAATTCCTCATCACCTCCTCATTATATGTCCAGTAGATCTGTAACCATGATCCCTGAACCCCTGCCACACTTTTCCACTGCCCAGACTTCGGAGTCCAGGTTTCAGCCATGTTCCATACCGGGGCCAGACTGACTGGACCCTGCAGAGCTGGGATACCCTATAAGCAGAACTCTGAATCTGTGGAAACTGGTCTGTTTGCCCTAGGGGAGCTCACCCTGGGGTGGGGATTCAGGAAGCTACATTTTAACACGTAGTCCAAATGCCTGATGTAAGTGAGCAAAACCGCCACCACCCAAGCAGCACCGCTCATCTGATGGCTGAAGAAAGGCTTGGAAAGTGGGGTGGGGTCCCAAGTGGAGGTCTAGCTTCCTGAAAATTGATAAAGGAAAATAGCAAGTACAAGACCATGCCAGGGCAGGAGAGGGTGGGAGCGTCTGTGCTCAGATCCAAGGGTCGGATGTGGAGTGGAAAATTTGAGAAGAGAGGAAATGAGGTAGCAGGATGGGATGGGCAAGGTAGGAAGAAAGAGAGAGGGTCCAGGGTATGACTGTCTTTACTGGATGGGAGCACCTGGGTTAAAGCTAAGCACGAGGAAGAAATAAAGCCTCACACATGAGGAAGCACCCATTTCTTCTGTGCTTACTGCTTACCAGCCGCCTGCTAATTTCTTCACCTACTGTTATCTCATTCAATCGTTGCATCATTTCTAGAGATACGTGTAATTGGCTATTCTTTTCTATAAGACAGGAAAACTGAGGTACAGAAAGGTAAGCAATGTGTCTAAGGGTTTCAAAGGAAGTAAATGTCAGAGTCAAGATTCCAGCCCAAGTCAGTCTGATTTACAAAGCCATGTATTTAACAGAGGTTTTATTTCCACTCCTCTCCTCAATAAATACTACTACCAGGATACAAGGATGAACAAGGCAACATTTCCACCTTCAAGGAATCATATCCAGCGCCGATAGCAGGACATATACGCAGAAATAGAGGACACGTGAGACTGCAGGCGTTGGGAAATAGCTGGCCCAGGCTGCGCCCTTCGGTTCCCAAGGCCAAGAGCCCGCAAGCAGATGAAATGTGCCCCTGCCACGCACAGGTTGTTCGGAGACTGTCTCCATTCTGCTCGCGCTCAGATCCCAGGCCGCTCTCGGCCTCCCCTACAGACGGCTGACTTACTTGGACGGCCTGCTGGGCTCTGCAATCTGGCTTCTCCGCACGTCGTGCTGAGTTCTAGGTACCACAGTCCTCAGACAGCGAGGTCACCGCCCCCGGATGCGCTGCCACAGCCGGACCTCGCATCCCTGGGCGCGGGCTGCCAGGTGGGGAGAAGGGCGGCGCCTCAGGGCAGCGAGAAGGAGCGTCGGCGGTGGGGTCACCAGGGATGCGGGGGTACGTTCGGGGCGGCAGGGGTGACCTGCGGAAAGGGCAGACGACTCCCCGCGCTCCTCCGTGTCGGCCCGCCACGACACATTCCTGTGTTGCTTCGCCACCGCCGTCGCCAAAGAACGCGTCCGGGGCATGAGACCGGTAGCCTGCCGCCTTCCCAGCCTCCCTTGCGCCTCTGGCGCGGTCATGTGACCCAGTCCCCGCCAACGGGGCCTGAGCGGAGGTGCGCAGGGGTTTCTGGGCAGAGACCTTCGGAGGCGTTGTTCGGGCTGCGTGCAATGCCCTGTTGAACCCGCGATGGCTGTAGCCCGGCGACCAAAGCTGAGCTCGGAGATTCCAGATGTGGAAGGAAAAGAGGGAAAGAGCTAGGGCCGGGGTGGACGTCGTGGTGTGAACGAATAGAGATAATGAAGCACCATGTCTGGGCCACCTGTGCTGGTTCCCCAGGCCGGCCTGGGAGCTGCTTGTGCTCCTGTGCTTGGCGGGGCATCGAGAACAGGAAACCCCTTTGACAAACCTCACTGATGTTTCAGTCGTGTGTGCATCAGACCAACGCTGGCTGCCACATTACCTCCTACGCATCTTCTAATCACATCTTGCCAACCATCATAGCAGCAGATCACCCTTTAAGAATTGTCAAAAGTCACCACTCTCGGAAAACAACTTTTCTGACTCCCCTTCGTTCCCATCCCCAAACTATCCACTACTCATCCATTTTCAGCGACAAGGGGTGAATTTCAGGCAACCAGTCAGCAGAAGGCCCTGCCTTGACTTTGAGGGGAGCTGAGGAGCCTGACTCTGGAGTTTTCTTTCTAAATACGGAACAGGAATCTTGGCTGGAGGCCCTTTACTGCTCAGTTTGCACATTTATCTATCTGTCAATCAAACATAACAAGACCACCAATGAAGTATAACTGTGACACCTAACGTGAAGAGAGGAAGGAAGAACTTTCCCTAAACCTCGGTGCATCCTTGTTGTTGTCTCCACCTGATGCTGATGACGAAACAGGTCATTGAAGCTCTTGTGTAATTTGTAATGAAAGCATATTTTTATTTTTCAGCTATAAAAGAAAAGCATTTATACCCTGGATTTAGATCAAATGTGTAAAATTCTCCTGTCTTGGAATTCATTTCTTTATTTCTCAGAGGTAATATTTATGGCCCTTCTATGTACAGGGTTCTGCAACAAGTGCTAAGAAGAGTTTAAATGAAGGGAAAGCAATGAATGCTTGGATAACCTCATAATCAAAATATTAACAGCAATCATGCAATGAGTTTCTATTAGGCGCCATATTTATTTCATGTAATCCTCTTAAGGTCCTTATAATAGCATGCATTTGGCTGCAGATAGCAGAAAACCTAGCCCTCTGGCTTAACCAGGAAGAGATCATTTTCTCATCTAACAAGTTCTTCAGAGATCAGCCATCCGGGGCTGGTGTAGTGACTTAACAACCTTGTCAGGGACCCAGGACCTAGGCTCTTTCTGTCTTTCTACTCTGCCATCTGTGGTGTGTTGGCTTTTGTCCTCATGTTGGTTGTTTCAAGGGCACAAGATGACAACTCCATCTTCAAGCCCAGGTCCATCTGATAAACAAGAACAAGGTCCACAGCCACCATTAGCAACAGAGAGATTTTGGAGAAACAAGTATGAATATCTTTAGCTGGGCACATTGCCATCCTGCACAAAATGAGGATCTATTGGTAATGAAAAAGGGGAGAATGGACCCTGGGGGAGAAACCAGCAGATTCATCCAAGCTATGCAATGGATATAATCCTCCTCTTACAAATGAAGCTCAGTGAGATTAAGTCACTTGCCTAGGTCACAGAGCCAACAGGGGAATGAGCTAAAACTTGAAAGTGGATTTGAATAATTCCAGAGCCCACCCTTTTTGCACTGTGAATTTGGATAACAAAAACATAAAACACATGTCAACAGACAGTAGGCTACAACTGTAAGTACAGCATCTACAAAGCCCTGACCCACACAGTCAGGTCCCAGAGTTCTGTCATGGCCAAAAGAACACAATCCAGCATCCACTGGCAATTTCAAACCATTCAAGTCCTCTACCTGTACTTGTCACATACCAGAAAGGTGACACAGAGTTCATAGATATGCTTCTGAGGTCCCTGTTTTTTCCCTCTCATTCATTGCCTTCATCCTAGCTGGCTATTGTATCACTTTGTGCTCAACCCCTCTTCCCCAAGCATCCCTGCTTCTCTTGCTTCCCTTTCTGCTTTTTACCTGACTATAAAACCTTAAAGAATCCATCTGGTCTGCCTTGAAGTGTGGGAAAGGAAAGCAAAGAACATGGGCCAACTTAGAATTCTTCGTGGGATGGAGGAGGCCATCAGCTAGGATCGCTCATATGTCAATAAATGTTTGTGTCCATATGTTATAGTGTAACCCAACATTGTGAAAAAATTCTAGCCACTTTCTACCATTGTCCTAAAGTCACTGTAAATGCTGTCCAGGAAATAAATACTACAGACTTAACACTGTGCCTCTAGTAAATAAATGGATATGTATTTAACAACCTGCCTGCAATACTGTCCTCACAGTTTAAGATGGCTGGCTCGTTCGCATCATTCTGGTTTTTGCTCAGCGTTATCTTTTCAGAGAAGACTTTCCTGCCCCCCTATGTCTCCCCATCCGAGCCCCTCACCATGACAAGGCCCTAATTTGTTTTCTTATAGCACTTTGTAAAGTCTGAAATGATCTACATAACCTCCATTAGTGTGTATGTAACATGTATCTGCATGATGTCTATTTGTGTATATGTAACATGTATATATCTCCACAACTATTTCAACCTACAGCTCATTGTAGCCACTAATAATACTGGATGTATAAATTAGTGAATTGGTATGTTCTGAAATCATGGCAGGGTTTCAGAGCAGGTCGGTTGGAAAGAGATTTTTCCATTCCCATGTGATCCTGGGAAAATCACCTAGCCCAATTTCCCAGTCTGTGAAATGGACATAGTGATAATTATCCAGAGAAGGGGTCACTAAAGCATCCATGGAGTCCCTGCACAGGGCTCAACCAGCCCGTTCTTCCTTTATTTGGGTAAGGCTGAGTCAGCTGGGTCACTGTGTTGTTCCACTTTGGGGGCCACCACTCAGTTTCTAGAGATGGAGGACAGTCTGGAGCCACAAGGATTGGTAAGGAGGCTGTTGGAGGTCATGTGATGGAACTGGTGAGAGGCTTATCAGAGGGAAAAGGAGCTGGGAGGTAAGTTGGGGCTAGGCATGCCCCTGTCTGTTCCTTGTCCTCCCTCCTGGCCTGGTCTCCCTCTACTTCTCTGTGCTTATTACGTTCCCTGGGTTGTCAGGACCAGGGCCAGAACAGGGATGCAGAACAGCCAGGAGAGTCATGGCAAGGAGAGAAATCATGGTAGAGCCTGTGGGCGTGGCTCATCCCTGGGCGGCAGGCCTTTATTGATCCTGTGCCTCGAGGTGACTCAGTGTCTCCCTGCCTCCAAGGACTCCTGCTGCCATCAGCCAGCTGGGAGATTGGGCTTACTTACACCGGGCTTCCTATACCTCCTGCTTTCTCATGGCTTCTCTTGCTTTCTCATAACTGTATCTCCCTCATGGCCATCCTGGCCTCTCCTGCCTCAGGACTTTTTTCTGTGTATCCTTTTAGCTCCAGCTCCCACCAGCAACTCTGATATTCTCTCCGTATCTCCCAGTCCTGATTCCTGAAACAGATAAACTGGCCAATTGTCCTGGTTTGGGCAGCTTCTCAGGTGCAGCCAGGTCAACGTCCATGACCAGCCCACAGGCTTGTCTCAGCGTGAGCTGCCCACCCTACCCTGCTCCTGCCAGCTAGGGCTTTGCTCAGGCCAGGGCCATGCTGCCTGAGGAGCACCCGAGACAGTTTCCCTCAGAAGGGAAGGAGCATACAGGCAACATGATGGATGTGTCTGGTACATCCCCTCTACCTGCCTAATGCTCCAATCAGCACCTTAATCTCCCATAAGCACCCCTCACCTGCCTTGCCTCAGTACCTTTGCTCGTGTGCTGCCTTCTGGAGTGCTTATCTACCCCATCACCCCAGCTCAGATGTCACTTCCTCAGTGGGATCCTCCCAGATCACCACAGTCAAATGTTTCTTCTCCCTTCTTAGAACCACTTTGTCCCACTTCCCTGGGAGTATCTCATGACACTTGGACTTGTTGTAATCATTTGTGTGGGTAGACAGAGTAATGGTCCCCAAAAGATGTCCGCACCCTAATCCCTGGGCCCTGTGAATATGTGACCTGACATGGCAAAAGAGACTTTGCAGATGTGATTAAGGATCTTGAGATCAGAGTATTATCTAGTGGGCCCCATATAAGCAAAAGAGTTCTTATAAGAGGGAGGTAAGAGGGTCCGAGTCAGGAAAGGAGATGCAATGATAACCAGAGGTTGGAATGCTGCATTCTGAAGATGGAGGAAGGGGCCATGAGCCAAGGAATGCAGGCAGCCTCTAGATGTTGGGAATAGCGAAGAAACAAATTCCTCCCTGGAGCCTCCAGAAGGAACACAGCCTTGCCAATACCTTGATTTTAGCCATGAGACCCGTATTTCTGATTTCCAGACCTGGAAGATAATAAAGTTGTGTTATTTTAAGCCTCTAAGTTTATGGCAATTTGTTACAGCAACAATAGGAAATTAATGCAATTAGCATATGTGGGATTTTTTCCTGTACTACGTTATTGGCTTCTTCCAGGCAGGGACTGTCTTATACATCTTTGCACATCTTTGTACACATTTTAAAAATATCTCTTAATGATCACATTAATCTATTAGTTATTAACCACATCGATTGTTCATTCGTCACCTCCGCCCCTGCTCTGGGCTTCTCCCACTGGAACAGCCTTGGGAGGAAACATTTCCTAGGGGAAAGGACATTTTCCCTGGAGCATCGGCGTCATTCCATCCCTCAAATGGAGGCTTTTGAAATATTTTTATAATAAGATAAAACATGATTATTTTATGTGACATAATTCACATCTAGTGTGAAGAAATGTTATGGAACGTCAAGGAAATGTCAAGTCATTTTGGCCTCCACTTCTGGCCACCTGATAAGGTTGGAGAACTGGCCAAAAATACAAGATCTAAGTTCTGTGGCTTGTGTGCAAAGCCATTCAGTCTGGCCTGTCCCCCTCGAAACTCCTCAGTGGCCTTTGCCTGCCATGAAGCTTCTGTTCTCGGTCTGCCTGATGCTGGGATTTCCTCAACATCAAGATGGTCCCGAGCTAAAGAATATTAGCAAATGTTTTCCCTCCAGCCTAGAGAGACTTTTCCAGCCCTGCCCAGCCCAGCTCTGTCTAGAAGATTCACCTCAATTGCCATATTCCCCAGGAAATGTCCTCCTGCACACAGAGATAAGTGGACGGTGGCTCCAAGTGGAGGCTGAGAAAGTTTACAATTTGAGTTGCATGGTCTCCAAGGGGGCCTAGGCAGAGCTGTTCTCTCCTGCTGGGGACAGCACTGAGCAGAGCGTAAGGTTGTGGCTTCTCCGTGTTGCCCCAGCCGCACCAGGCCAGCTATATAACTTGTGAGGCTCAACGCAAAGTGGAAGTGTGGCGCTCCAGCTGGGGGAGGGGAAGAATGGAAAGATTATCTCCCCTTCCCACGGGGCTGTCACCCCAACCCATGGTGGAGGACAACCCCTCCAAAAGATGTAACCTCAGCACCTGGACATGTTTGGTACCTGGATCAGAGGTGGAAGCCATGCTGCTGCCAACCAAGGATGGGGACAGCCACTACCATGCCCCAGCCTGGACACTGTGGGGTACAGGCCCATTCCCTGCCAGGAGTTAGGGCAGGAAGGGCGAGGCTGAACCTGGCCCAGGGCACTAGGAAGCAGGAAGCCAAGAAGGTGACGGAGGGTGGGGCCATGTGTGCACTGAAGCTCCAAGACCTTGGCATGAAGTCCACTGTCTTATCAGACTTGGCCTATAAAACACAGATTCAAGGATAATATTAATATTATTGAGAATTTCAAAATAGTCACTGCAGAGCATTAAACCCCAATCATAAGTCTCCCTTCTGAGCACAGGGCCCTCTGTGACTGCACTGGTCATACACATCCAGGAAGCCAGCCCTGGAGCCCACTCTGCTCTGGCGACCTGCTTCCTGCAGCCGTGGCGCTGCCCAACCATCAGGGTGGCAGCTGGGGGCCAGGGCCAGGCTCCTCCCCAGCAGTGCTCAGGGTAGTCTCCAAGAGGGCTTGTCCAGCACACTCTGGGCAGCCAGCATTTCACTGAGCCATACTAGCCCAAGAGAACAACCAGGAAGTCTGGGACCCTGAGAGAAATACTTCTTGTATCCCCTACCCCCTCTGACAAATTTCACCCCATCCCACATGCCAGCTCACCGAGCTGCACCCCCTGCACCTAAAGAAATCTCCACCGAGCTGCTGCCCATGCCAGCAGGCACTTTACCCCAATGTAAAAACTGGAGTTCAGAGACTTGGGGCCACAAACTGGAAAGAGGCTGAGCTGGGCCACACCCTGGAGCTGTTGGACCTGAAAAGCTGCGCTCATAACGTTCCCTGCCCCCTTTCTGTGTTTGCAAGGCCACAGCCCAGCTTCCTTCCTTGCTGGGCTGCTGTTGCTGCTGCTATTTTTCCCCTTGCCATCTGTACCCGTTCACAAAATTTACGTTAATTATTCGGAAGAAAAATGAGCATGTGCTTCTGAATAGCTAATACATCTCCACGTGCATTAAGAAAGTGATGTGCTTTCTTTTAAGGCAGGTAGCAGTCCTGGGCCCACTGCTTAGACTTGGCCTACCTTTGGTTTGTAGCTACGTTTTCTCCCTTTGCTCTTTTGGTATGTTTCCATGTATATTTTGACAGCCAGTTGGTAATTTCTGCCTCTGGGCACGCAGACCAGCATGGAGCCGCCCCAACACTGCCTCCACCTCACTCAAGCCTTCCCCGTCCTGCTCATGGACACCCTGATCCGAGCTGATGGAAGGGTCAGCTGAACCCAGAGCTCCAGGAAGCACAAACTCTTTATCTATTTCCTCCCAGCCATTGCTTTGTCTTAAAATAGGAATACAACACTAATATGTTTTACAGGTCGACACGCTTTGTGCATTAAATAAATGCTACAGAATGCATTGACAGAGGCTACAGATACTGCAGCAGCTGGTAGGAGCAGGGACGCAGGAGCCGGATTACCTGGGTTCAAACCCTGGATGCTCTGCACCTATTAGCTGTGGGCCCTTGGGCCAGTTACCCACTCTGGGCCTCAGTGTCCTCATCTGTAAAATGGGAGTAAGAGCAGTAATGACTTCATAGAGTTGTCTTGAGGTCTAAATGGTTAACATAGTAAAGCAATTAAATAGGGCCTAGCACGGGTAAGTGCTATACAAGTATTTGTTAAATAAATGACACTTTCCTCTCTCCCTTCTGAGTTCTAGACCAAATGAGAAAGATGCTGGAGATCCAGATATCAGTTTTAAGGCTGAATTTGGGAAGAAGGCTTGACTCACAGCCACTCTCATATACCCCAGTAAAAATTAAATTTGTCCCTGGCCCCAGGTTTACCAGGCACTGTCCTGTAAGCTCTCTGTTTCCCCCTCACCTCCCCACGAAGGCTAGTGACCAGAGGACAGAATAGGCCAAAAAAGGACAGCGAGGGTGGAACCGAGCATGCTCATTGCTGACTCCCAGGCCACAGCTCTGATCAGACAGGCCAATCCTCCCAAAAGAGGGCACAGGAGAGGCCAGAGCTGTCCGGCCCTTCTCCCAAACCTAGGCGTGGAGAGCAGGGGACAGTGGGGGAGCGTTTCCATCTACCAAGGACTACTAATGGTTGTCATTCAGCAAACACCTGCTATGAACCTTCTGTGTCTTATTGCTCTCTCCTCACAACAATCTTACAAGGAAGCATCACTATGCTATGTTTCTGATAAAGCCACTGGGACTCACAGAAGTTAGGTGACTTGTCCAAGGTCACACACTAGGAAGCAGCAGAGCTAAGGTGCAACTGTCTGGGGTTCTGAAGCATGTACTCTCTCTCCACCACCTAACTCTGGTTCCACTTGAATAAAGTGCTGATTAACTCTGCTTCCGGGAAGAGAAAGCAGAATTTGGTAACAGGCAGTGAGTACTGTCCCTTTTCTTTGGGAAAGAATAAGCGTTAGGCATTGACACTTTGTCACGGATTCATAGACACAATGTGGGAGGTGGTAGTGTACAGCTACTCTCTTCTCTTACGTGTGTCTAAGCACTGGCTGCGGAGGGGGCATCCTCACAGGAGAGACAAGGTCCCCACCACTGAGTCTTGCAGGCCCAGGGTGCCAGGAACCTTCTGCCTCTGAGACCCAGACACACTGCAACAGTCACTGTCCTAAGAGAAGTACAGGAAGAGCAGGAGCAAAGAGTAAGGACCTCTGAGATCTGTTGGGAAGACATGGTGACTTGCCAGGTGGACAAGCTCAGAGAGGGCACATCAAACAACAGGACCAGCATGCAGAAGGGCAAGAGGCATGAGAGAAAGAATTGGTTGTGGTTATTCGTTATTCTGTATTATTTACAACAACAGAAATGGACTCTGGCTGACTTTAACACAAAAGGAATGTATTGGGAAGATATAGATTAGCTCTCACAGCCAAAGGAAGAAGCAAAGGACTAAAGCCTTGGAAATCCAGGTGGGTGCCATCTGCCTCCTGGGCCCGGCTTCTAGACTTTCCAGAAGGTGAGGGGGAGCCACCGAGAGTCTGAATGGGCTTTGTGCTCTTGGAGCAGGGCTCAGGGACAGCAAGAGGCCCGTGGGGGAAACGACCGTAATAATATCGGACAGAGGAAAGAAAGCCGGACTTGGGATGGCTTTGATGATGGAGTGAGGGGTGGATGAGAAACGATTGAGGAAGTAATGAACCAGGACTGGTAACAGGTGGGAAGAAGGGGATACAGGCAGACAGAGGAGCCGGGAGAGGGTCTGGATAGGACACAGGTTCCGGGAGCAAGAGCAGCCTCATGGAAGGGGGTGGGGGGCTTCTGCCTGGGGTATATAGAGCTTGAGGTGCCAGTTGGAACCCTGGGGCTGGAACACTGGGCAGAGGCATGGCCCAGGGTCCAGATCTGGGGTCATCAGTGCAGGATGACTGAGGAGCACAAGTGAGAATCGCCAGCAGGAACCCCAGAAGGAGGAGGAAGAGCTGGGCCTGAGGCCACATCCTCACCACCCCCAGCCCCCAAGGCCCAGACCCCTGCAGTGCCCACTGGGGTCTACATAGGCCTTCAGGCCTTGCTAGTTCCTAGTTAATGCTCCACAGACACTCAGGGCCTAAATGACCTCAGCTGCTTTGCTTTTCCATGGCACCTGGCCTGGCACTCAGCACATAGTAGGTGCTCAGTGAATATTTACACCTGGACTTATCAATTGGAAGGAGACAGTGGATGCAGAAGGTGATCTCAGTATGCCAGGCTTCATATGTCTTCAGGGATGACCAGGAAGGCAGCATCTACAGCTATGCACACTCTCTGCCTCCCAACCCTTTAAGGCAAACAACTGTGTTTATTTGAACAAGAATCCTCAACTTGGCTTATCAGCAAATAGAAAGAGAATATGGGCTGACACATCCCTTCCAGCTCAAATCCTATGTTCTCTTCAGAAGTACAAACAAATCCACACATTTCAATACAGGCCACCCACTTGCACCAAAGGGGGTGGTTCCCAGGGTGCTGAGTACACAGGGTTCTGGCTGGGTTTGGATTGAAGTGTTGTCCCGCAACCCCTCATTCACGAACACCTTGTGCCTGCTGTGATCCGAATTCAGCATCCTTTGTTCCAAATGCCCTTGTCAAGGGTGCCTCTGCCGGGCCTGCTTCTGGAAGACTGATTTGGGGCTCTGGTCCAATCTACATAGAATCTCAGTTGGTTTGTAACACCAAGTGCCTTGTAATTTGTCTGTCTTCAAAATCTGTCTGCTGCTGTAAGTCAGTCTGTTGGAGGTGGGAACATTTTCCTCAACCACTGTTTTAAAACAGGCAGGATGATTTATTTATTGCACACCCACCACCAGCTTTGTACTCTGTGTGAGAGCACGGCTTCGTCCTTGCCCTTGGAGAGCTGCCGGTGGGGACTGCTAATAGCCTGTCACATACTACATGTCATCCTTTTGTGAATTGGTAGCCGGCAGGCTAGGAAAGTGAGGCCGAGGAAGGTGAAGCAGCGTAGGACTCCCAGGTCTGTGCTCTTTCCTCTGAGATGAAGAAGAACTCACGTGGACTTTGCTCCAAGAACCAGATGGCTGCTGGCCCATCGGGGCTGGCCGAGGTCCAGCTCTTTTCCTGTCCCTGAGGCATAGGTGGCATTTCTACCCTGCTGAGTCACCTGGGTTTTTTCCAGGTGGAGCTGGTAATTACCAACCATGGTTAACCCAGAGTCTCTTAGTGCCTGGTGGAGGCAGCTCTGGGCTGCAAATTTAGAAACAAGTCTCTATATAGGGATCCTCAAAGCGCATTTATAGAACGTTCAGAGAGTCCTGGAAATCCTATTGGACATGCTAGATGAATTACAAACTATGGAAAGGTATTGAAAGAATAATGACCGCTAACATTCATGCACTCCTGGGTCCAATCAACAAATATTTTAAGTGCCTTCTACTAGACAGGTGTCTGTGCCAGGGAGATGTACCATGAACAAGACACCAGCATATATTGTTTACTCCTCATAACAATCCCATGAGACAGATATCATGATGATCTCCATTGTAAACACTGAGAAACTTAATTTTAGAGAGCTCAAGTCCTTTGTTTCTTGTCCTAGGGAGTTTACGGGTTAGGCAAGTCAAGAAATACAAAGAAGAGTCAAAGGGCCAAAGGAAACACACTGTATACATAACTGGGAGCAACGAGTCATCAGGGAAACTTTCATTCAGTCATTCAACAAACACTGGATTCAGCACGAGGTAATCCCTGTTCTTAGGTGGGTTCTGCCCAGAATTTTTGTGTTTCCCTCGTGTCTCTATGCTAATTTGCTGAATGACACCAGTCATTTACCTTGCTGTGTTACCTTGCTAAGTTTCCAACTTAGTATGTTTATGCTGGTTACAAACTCTATTGACACAAATGTTGTAGGAATAACTAGATACCATCTGCAGAGTGTTATGGTTTTTAGGGGAATTGGATGTCAGGAATGTCAGGTATAAATAATACAGAGATGAGAACAGTCCTTGCTTTCAGGCACACCCAGGCTGGAGGCATGTGTGGGGAGGGGGCGAGAGAATGATCAGAGAATAATTAAAACACAGGATGATACAGCTATGCATGGGGCCCTTTAGGGGCATAGAGGACAGCATTGAATCCAGACTGGGGAACCTGAGCTGGGGCCTCCTGGAGGAAGTGACAACTGAGCTAAGTTGAGAACAGATGAGGCAGACTGGCCAAGCCAAGAGATGGGTCGAGAGCCTTTGCTGCAGCAGGGACAGCTTGAGCAGAGGCAGGGAGGCTGGGAAGAGTGGCAAATGACTTCCACGAGTACAGCTGAGAGTTGTGAGTGCGGTGAGGGAAGAGGAGGCTAGAGCGGTGGGTGGAGGCCAGATTTAGGAGGGCCATGGGCGCCAGGTGAGTGGGCGCTGGCACACACGTGGGCTGCTGCTGAATGAAGGTTGAGTCTGCTCCAGCCTGGTCATGGGAACCTGGGAACAGGACAGAGGGACCCAAGCTAAGGAGCAGTCCCTGATTAATCTAGGTCTGCCTGCAAAAAGCTATACGGACCCTGGATTCAGCGCAACGTAATCCCCATTCTTAGATTCTGCCCAGAACTCCTGCACCCATACACTTCCAGTGTTAATTTGCTGAATGCCACAAGTGAGTCACTTATCATGCCTCAGTCTCCCGCTTTGGTGACCACACTGGTTACCAACCCTGTTGACAAGGATGTTGTGAGAACAATGAGATGCCATCTGCAGTGTTAGAGTTTTCAGAGGAGTGGGTGCAGGCCTCTCCTCTGTAATTTATTTGTAGCTCCAGTGCTTGTGAACTCCTCCCAAGGCTGCTGCTGAAGTATATACAATGCCTGTGCGTTGTCACATGCATTAATTATCTGGTGAAGGTTATAAACTACCACTTGCTTTGGCTAGATAACTTTAAAGAAAAGGGCTTTATCACCGTCACAGTTAAATGCAATGGCGTAAAGCTGGAGAAGACGAAAAGGAAAACAGCCCAAGCTAAAGAATAACTGACATTTCAGAAAAAGCAGAAGCAGAGACGAAGACCAGTTGTAATTTAAAATGACAACATGTCAGAGGACAAAATTGCTGGCTTCTGGGTTGTTTCATGTTAGAAAGAGGCAGGCACACACCAAGCCAGACAAGAGATCCAATGGCAAGGAGCAAAAAGTTTGACCCTGGGCAGTGTCTTAACCTCTCTGTGCCTCAGTTTTTTCATCCATAAAATGAGATAACAATAACATCTAATGTGAAAGTGAGGATGAGAGAATATGAACTCACATGTCTGGTATCTAATCCTGATCATTAAGAGTCATGGCAGAGGAAACAGAAAGTAAGCATAGAATTACTAGGTGCTTGGAATGAATTTCATTTTGTTGGACTAAAATGGAGCTGTTTTAAATGTCCCTGTCTTATTTGTTTCCAAATCCTGACTATGTCATCTCATCAAATGAGATAGCATGTAGACAGACAGTAGTGTGTCACGCCGTCCTGACCAGCAGGAAGGACGCAACACTGGGAGTTCTTCCAACAGTGTTTTAATGGGGCAGACTATAGGAAATACAAATGGCGAAGACCCCGAAGCAAGACAAGCACAGGCTTATATACTGGTGAAGGCTAGGTGGCAAACTGTGATTCGACATGCCCTTAGGGTCCTCCCCAAGAAAGGCGTTCCTCTGCTGGCGCATGCGCTCAACTGATGTTTACCTCAAAGTTGTTTGGTGCTCAGCGCCATCTTCTAAGGGCGTCGACTGCAGCGCTCCACAGCTCCCCCTTCTGTTTTTGGCGCAACCCCCCACGGCCGTGTGGGACTGTTCCGGACCAGACCCACCCGACAGCAGGAAGGGTACGCCAAACCACCTTCTCCTGTGCAAATGAGCATAAGCTCAGGGAGGTGCAAAGGCTGGCAGCTAACAGATATGATGTGCCCTATCTGGTGCAATGGGAAATAACCCTCAGAGTGCAAGGGCCACATCAAGGGGAAGGCAGAGGCAGGCAGTGAAAAAATATGCACCTAAAAACCTCAGTCGCGCAGCATAGATAGCCAGACTTGTGGGGA